>OMNW01015479.1:0-13120 GCA_900303245.1 Selene dorsalis
GCAGGCTGGAGTGGGAGGCAGAGTCCTGGGCAGCCTGAGCGCGCAGAGACAGGTTCTTAGCTTCATCCTGCAGCTTCTTCTCACAGCCACGAGCTTCCTGCAGCTGAGCAGTCAGTTCTCTCTCACTGCTACGCCAGCCTGACTCCGACTCCACCAGCCGCTTTTGAATCAGGGAAAGCTGTGACAAAAATAAACAGTATAAAGATCATGATGAGCGCAAATATGGCTGCTTCCCCCCTCCATCTGCATCCTGTCCTCACCTCTTTCTTGAGGGAGTCTCTGGCTGCTTCAGCTTCATTTAACTTCTGTCTGAGGGTGAAACCCTCCTTCCCTCTCTCCTCCTCTCTTTGCTCCTCCAGCGACAGGCGAGCCTGCAGCTCTGCCACCTCCCTCCCTTTCTGCTCCTTCTCTCCGTCCAGAACCTTCAGCTGCAGCCAAGAAAAGCAAAATCCACACTGCTCTCACTTTACCAAGAAAAACCTGAAAACCTCACTGTGGCTTATTTAGCTCTGACTAAATGTGACATTTCAACTGAAAAGTTAGAAAGTACACTTGTGGGCATGTTGTGTGAGAGCTTGTCTGACCTGTCTGCGGAGCTCCTGCAGTTCTCTCCGAGCTTCCAGTCGTGACCTCTCAACTTCTCTCAGGCAGCTGCGCAGCTCCGTTACCTCCTTCTGAGTGGACGAGAAGTTCTCCTCCAGCACGGCCAGCCTCTGCTCCTTCTCCTCACACTGTCGTTTCACACTGACCGACCCAACACACGCACTCAGTCTCACACAAAATTCTTAACACACCTGTATTTATCTTATTTCTTCATTCTAGCATTTACCTGATTCTTTCTGTTTCTGCACTTCGTAGAGTTTCCCTCAGCTGCACGTTTGATTGGTTGAGAGTGTCTCTCTCCTTGCTGACATCACTGAGGTTGCGTCGCAGCTCTGTGTTTTCTCGCCTGTAGTTTTCTGCAGCGTCCTGAGTTTGGCTGTGACGGCGCTCTGTGTCCAGCACGTCTCGTCTCAGCTGGTCTCTGCTCTCCTCGCTCACCGAGAGAGAAGCTCTGCACTGGTCCAGCTGTGGGGTGAAACAATGTGAAGGATGTTACTGAAGAGGAGCAAAAACATGATTGTCTCATGATGATCTCGTGTATTTGTCAATGCACACCCAGATTTTTCTGTGATGATTATATTTATAGCACTGTGCAGCCTTGGTGGAGATAAACCTCCTCCTTTCTCCTACATCATTTAATGTTCTGTTTTATATTACAGGTTGTCTACCTCTTTGAGAGCAACATCAGCATGTGACTGTAGCTCAGTGCACTTCTCTCGCAGACTGTGGAGTTCACGTTCATGAACAGAGGCTGAATCCTCCAGCTGAGAGCGGAGCTCCAGCAGCTCAGCACTCAGAGCCTCAGCTCTGATCTGGAGTGAGAGAAAACATAAAACAAGACTGATGATAATTCAACAACATGAGACAAACTGAAACAGGAAGTAACATCACCTGCTCCTGCTCTTTGTAATGAGCTGCTTCTCTGGACATCCTCTCGGTCTCTAGAGCTGCAGCGGATAGATCGGCCTGCAGACTGGACAGCCTGTCAGACAGAACTGTTTTCTCTGCCTCCTTCAGAGAGAGGGCCTGGCAAAGAGAGCATGTCTGATTAACACACAAGTGAACTTCAGGCAAATGTGTTGGGTTAAACCACACTTTTCCTACACTGTGGGAAATACAAGAATGTGGTTAAAACCACTGGCACATCTTTGCATTTTCTTAATTTTATCCTGATATTAGGATTCCACTTTCTGATTCTAAGTCATTATATATAATCTTTAGGTCTCTACAGCAGCACAGGGTCCAGATCAGACCTGCTGTTTCTCGGTCTCAGCCTGCAGAAGACTCTGATCTCTGTCGTGCTGGAGACTCCTCAGTTCATCCTGCAGCTCCTCGATTTCTCTCTGTGCTCTGTGGAGCTGGTCCTCCGTCTCCTGCTGGAGCTTCTTCAGTGCAAACTCATGTTCCGTCATCAGGCCATGTCGCAGGACTTCCTGGAAATCACAGCAGCCAGGAGCACAAACATCCACGAAAGAGTCAATTCCAGAGTTAAAACACCTCTATAAATAGCATTTTCAGTTACACACTCAACCAGTGAACCTTCTGACCTTTTCTGAGACCAGTCTCTCCACCTCCTCCTGATGTTCAGAGATGGCCTTGCGTAAAGCCTGCTGGGCCTCCAGCTGTGCTGCATTTAGAGTCTGAGTCAGAGCTTGTTTCTCCCTCTCAGCCTGGGCCAATGCATTCTCCCCATCTGAGCGAACACGCCTCAGCTCAGCTAAGAATTCATCCAGGAAAAATGAAACAGAGTGAAACACAGAATTCAACCACCAGCTTCTCGAACTGGACGAACTGGACTACAAATATCTTCAGTTCAGCATATAAAGCTCACAGTTTTCCCTCTTCTGGCTTTGCTTTCTACATGTTTTCTCCTACATGCTGTCTGCTTGTCACTCACCAGCAGCAGTTTCAGAGCGGACACGGAGGTTTTGGTTCTCGGCCTCCAGCTGCTCTCTGCGAGACTCCACCTGAACCAGCTGTTGCTGCACCTCGAACAGACTGGTCTCCAGGGACTCCCGCTCCGACCTGTGGGGTTACACAGGTTACTCACAGACTCGCATGAAAACCTCTGTGTCACGGTCAATCAACACCAACACACCTGAAAGCAGCCAGTTCCTCTGACAGCACGGTGTTCTCCCTCTCTGATGCCGTCAGCTGGACCACCAGAGCCGCTTTCTCTCGGGCCAGCTCTGCACGGCCGCGACCGGCCTCCTCTAAGGCCACCTCGTTCCTCTGGCCCTCTCCCCTTGCAAGACTTAACTCTGATCCCAGAGAGGTCACCTCGCCACAGAGCTGTCAGCAGAAGCCCAGCAGAAAACAATGTGGGTGAAGAAACGAAAGAAATGAAAAGCCATGTGTCAAATTAAAAACTTCTTCTCATGTGATGCTTCTGTGGAAAATATGCACTGATTGTGTTATTCACTCAGTTTGGCATTTCATGGTGTTGAGAGGTGATTCTTGTTGACCTGGACAGTTTCTACTTCTGTTTTAGACAAATAAACACCTTTGAACCTACATGAAAGTATTTCTAAATGAGGTCACATCCTCTGCTCAGAAGTCATGTGAACAACTAAACAGGCTCATAAATGGCAGGTGATTTGTCCATAGCTTTTGCTTAAGTGATTCAGCTTGGATTAAACCTTTAAATGGTGATGTAATATAATCTTTTATGTACCTGTGTGACTTTCTCCTGCAGCTTTAATCTCTCTGCCCTGAGAGTCTGGAGCTCTGCCTCCATCGCCACATGGCTTAGCTCAGTGTCCTGCAGTGACTGGTGCAGAGAGATGCGGGCAGAGGCCAGCTCCAACCGGTCCTGCTCCAACCGGACCAGCTCATCTCTGATGGTCAACTTCTCCTGCTCCGCCTCCCGTTTCTGAGTCTGCAGGAGGGCCTTCTCCTCCTCCAGCTTAGAGACAGAGGTAAGAGTGACACTGAGTGAGGCAGCACAGACATTTACATTAAATGCGCTGAAAGCTGTTTATGGTGCCATGGTGGCATCTTGCATTTACTAGGTTTTCACTGTGGAGGTCTCTGTGTTTGTTGGTCTATACAGCCCTGATGAAGTTAGTTAGCTGAGTTCTGAGTGGTAAAATCTTGATAAATAATATCTTACACACCCTTTTTATACAGCAAATCCTCTCCACCCCCTTTTTTCCTTTCCTATTTTTTAACCAGATGCAGGTGCAGATGCATGAATGCATTCAAGGACACACGATCCAAACGTCTGCACCTTCATCTGCATTTCTACCATTCATTCTTTAGAGACTCTGAGACAAATGAGGCTCTGAAGATTAGTAAAATGTGATACAACACACAACCCAGTTCATTCACTAGTAGTACAGAACCCTTTCAGAGGCCAAATACATTGTTGAAAGCCCATCACCTGGAGGATGTAGATGTTTAGGTCAGCCTTATCCTGAGCCAGACCCTCATTCATGCTGCCCATTTTGGCCAAGGAGTCTCTGAGAGCAGCCTCCTCAGACTGCAGCTTGTTGAGCAGCAGAGAGAGCTCTGCATTACTGCTCTCAGCCTGGAGGGAGGACAAGGGTCAAAACATAACAGAGGTGACAGGCCACCAGAGATACGCACACAAAATACTCTTCAATCAGCAAACACTAAATGGGTTTCTTACCCGAGCGAGTGCTTCAGACAGTTGGGCTTTCTCTCTCTCCAGCAGCTCTCTCTCAACCTCCCCCTGCTGGTGGGTTTCCTTCACTGCAGACAGCTCCCCCCGCTGAGCAGAGGCTCGACTCTCACTCTGATCCCACTGCTTCTGTCTGTATTGAGGTCATGTATATGCAGTGTTGAATCAATACATATTAGAGTTAAGGCTGTGTATGTGCTGTATGGACTGGGTTAAGCACTGTTTGAGTGTTAAAGGCTCAGTAGAAAGTGAAATATAAAGTCAGGGCAGGCTGGTCAGAGCAGCTGTGTGTTAGTACTTGTTGGTCACAGAGGTCTGAGAATGGAGAAGGCAGAGAGGCTTGCTGTTTGTAAGCTCATACAGGTCTTTTGAATGACTCCCTCACTGTCTGTTGGCTGTGCCAGACCTTGTGGATTAGCACCTACATCACATTCACTTAATCACTATTGATTAGCCGACTTACATCCTCTGAGTCTCTGCCTTGGCCCGCTCTCTCTCCTGAATGGCGGCCTCCTTCTCCTCCCTCTCGTGGTCTCGCTCTCGCTGCATGGACGCCACAGTCAGCTGCAGTTTCTCACAGTCCATCTGGAGGATCTGGTTGCTGCTCTGTGCTGTCTGTATGGTCTTCTCCAAGTTCAGCTTCTCACTGCAATGTTTGTGATGCATGTAGGAGAGCACAGTGTAGACTTATGGTTACATTACCAGCAGGGTTCAAGGATTAGAAGCAGATAGTTAAAGGTGATGTAACAGTCTGTGGACCTGGTCAGTGTGTCTTTCTCCTGCTTCAGACGCTCCTTCTCTCTCTGTGCGGCCTCCCTCTCTCTCTGAGCCGTTTCCTTCTCTCTCTGCAGAGCTTGGTTTCGCTGCTCTGTGTCTCTTTTGGCCGAATCTGCCTCTGAAAGCTGCTTTCGTAACTGCTGTAATGAGGACTGGGCAGAGAGCAGACGGCCGCGAACATCCTGCAAATACACAACAAGACAGAGCAGGAAATGTTGTATCTATATAATAATAATTAAACTGTGATGTGGAGTTAAGATGAAGACAACCAAATCTCAGTAATATCCTGTCTGTGCCCAGACCCTGAACTACATGTGATCTTCTAATGTGGGACTTCCACTTTAAATGCTGGCAGGAGATAGATAGAAAAGAAAAGAAACATTGCTCTGAGTAATTACTGTACATCTGTATGAAACTGAAGTACCACATTTTATGTTTTTCTTCAGTCACTGTAGCGTAGGCTGTTTTAATGCTACTGTTTTTGAACTAGATGAAATATTTTATTAACTGTTTAGGTCAAGTACAGCCACTTGTCATTGTTATTATGGTTATTAGTAGTTTCAGTGTTTGTAGTTGTTGTTTTCTAGCTCTCTTTTTGTCATTGATTTTAATTTACGTTATTGTTTTGTATTATGATTGGAAGAGGCTAATGGGGGCGTAAATAAATGAATGAAACATTTACTGTATATTGATGAAATGAAAGCAGTAAATGACATGAGTGAAGTGTGTGCAGTGATGGACTGGCCATAGGGCAATATGTCCGTCACTGTGTGTGTGTGTGTGTGCCGACATGTCACCTGCAGCTGGAGTGTCTTGTTGGCGACTGCAGAGTGCAGAGCAGACAGTGCTGCCTCTGGGAGAGGAGCCAGTGAGCAGGGGCGAGAGGGGGAGGATGACCTCCGAGGAGAGGAGGATCGCTGAGGGGAGGAGCTGCGCAACAAGGCCAGCAGAGGAGCCCCAGAGTTGTCCTGGTCTGCTTCTGATGACGACTCCCCGTCTGACAAAACCGTCTACAGAGGAGAAATCTAAATGAAGCACTGGCATCCTAATGTAAGGAGAGCGAAGGCAGGTACAGGAAGCTTCACCTGAGCGATGTCCCGCAGCGTGCCCAGCAGTGTTTCAGTGTGAGCTCTCATCATCTGCATGTCAGTCTCATCATTGCCACTCTGCTCCTGCAGGACAACCAGGGAAAGGACACAGAGACACCTCGGTCACCAGAAGGAGGAGGATTAAAGAGATGGACCAGTTACACAACCATCATGACCGCTCACCTCCAGCCTCCGTGTCAGAGCGGCCATCTGTCTTTCTCGCTCCTCCATTTGGCCCTTCAGTCTCTCTGCCTCTCGCACTGAATCTGACAACCTGATAGTTGACACAATAACAAGCATGAAACTAAACATTTCAAAAAGTTAAGTTAAGTTGTAAAGAGTGGGGGACTGTAGGCGTTCCATCTGGATTCATACTTTACTGTTAACTTTAAATAACATTCTCACTGTAACACAACAATGATACTCTGAAGGATGATGTAATGATCCTGCAAGTTTGTGCTGAGTTTTTTATGTCAGTTTGGGATGGTGCATTGATACCTATAAGCCTTGGTAACCAGTGCAATGACGAAAAAGCTACTCAGAGGCAGAAATCTGGGATTTCATAAAGCTTCATCATTGAACTTGTAAAAAACACTCAGTGCCGTAGACATTAAATCCATCCAGGATCCAAAAATTAACTGATATGATGGATCAAGTTTACTAGCAGGGCACTTATCTGAGGGCTTTGATCTAAACTGCACCTCAGGAACCATATCAAGCTGATAAAGAGACGTCCACACTGTCACTGACCTGACGTTGAGCTCGCTTCTCTCTGCATCCGTCCTGGTCTGAAGATTCATCATCTCTGTCACTTGTTCTCTCAGCTGCTGCTCCAGCTGAGCCCTCAGAGCTTTCTCCCGCTCCAGAGCCACGGCCGCTCCTCCCTCACGGCTCTGCAGCGCAGTAGACACACCTGCACAGGACAGCAGAGAGGAGTGGGACGCCCGAGCCAGCTCGTTACGCATGTCCGACAGGTCCCTGAGAAGGGAGTGAGGGAGTGGGAAGATGAGAAGCACAAACTGTGAATTTACACATTTTTCAAAATGCCAAACAACATGCTATTCAAATGATTGATTGTAACCTTTCAGTGGCACTCTTCAGTTCACAGACATGTCTCCTGAAGCCCACCACTTGGCGCCACAGCATCAGCAACCGGCCGTGCTCACTGCTGAAATAACTGTGGAAAGACTAAAAAACAACATGTCAACTAAACTCCAGGTTTCATTTCAAATGTTTGACTGTTCACAGCATCCTACTCCCACCTCTTCCTCTCTCCTCCAGTCAGACTCCTTTTGTTCCAGTTCCTCCCTGGCTTTGGTCCAATCGGCAGTGAGCCTGCGGATGTCCTGGCTGAGAGCCTCATTGGCCAAACTGGCCTGTTCCAACTGCTCTCTCAGCATCGCGTTCACAGCAGACAAACTGCTGCTCCTGAAAATACACAAGGGCAAAATTCATGTTGATAACACTGAATCAGGATAAAAGACGTGAGATTCACTGGTATGTTACGTATGTGGTGTGATCAGTCACCTCTGCTGTTCTTCCTCCAAACGGATCAAAGCATCTTCCAGGTTGCTGCTGGATTCGTCTTGATGGTTGCCATTCGATGCTTCACTGAGACTCTAAAGGAGAAAATATGTCATGAAATGTGTGGGAGGTCCCTGATGACATAAAAGCTGGTTTCCTCAATGCTGAACAACAACACTTACACCCAGCCTGTGTTTCTCCAGCTCTGAGGACTTATCCTGCAGCATCTGCTCTAGGTCTCCACACCTCTTTTTGTACTGAAGAACCTGAAGAAGAAGCAGCACAAACATTCACTGACGAACACCTCAGCAACAACACAGAGCAGAACAGAATCCCACCTTGGCCTGCAGCTTCTGCACCAGCTGTGCCTGCCTCTGCTGACCCTCCTGGTAGGCTGTGAGTTTACGCTTGTAGGCTGCTTGTTCCTCGTCCAGCCGCCGCCGTAAATCCACATTCTGCTGAGCCAGGCTGCGTGACTCCGGAGAGTCCCGGTCCCCCTCTCCTGTGTCGAAACGAAGCGCCTGCTCCAGCTGTGGGTTTAATTAAAAGTGGGGGGCGGATTTATTTCAAGCTGAGGATCTAAACCTACATATATTGTAAATCCTGAGACTGAAAATTCATTCTTCACCTTGAAAACATCAGGTGGAAAAACAACTGATGCTTTTCTGGAGGCTTAGGATCCTACCTTATGATTGTCCTGACTGTAGACACTGACGACAATGAAAGTTTGCTCTTTTTTCATACAAAAAATAAATGTAATTATTTAAGAGAAATGACCTCAGAAAATTTGAAGGGTTTCAGTTATATCTCTTAAAAATGTCAATCTAAAATGTTTAACCAGTGTGTGAATATATCCAGTATTGTCACTTCTTAGAAGACCCTTACTCAACCTCTACATCTTCTGAGTTTTATAAAACATAATTCAAAGTTCATTGTTGTGGTGATGCTTTGGCTCTCAAACTCCATGACTTTAACAAACAATCTGGGAGCTGTTTGAGACACTGCCCCAGGTTCAGGTTCAGTCCAGCTGTGGATCTGTGTTGCACGTCGTTCCCCATCATTTCATGTCAACTCTCAACTGTTGAACTGTGACAAGAAACTAGCTGATAGCCATGATGGATAAAGAGATTTAACACTTGTGTTTTCAGGCTAATTTTTTATGCTCCAGTCATAATTGTTGACTCTACTGTGAACTTTTTTAGTTGTCTACGGCTGGAATAAACAGAAACTGATGTCATGACATTTAAACAAACGTTTTGCTGATTCCTCACTGCAGACACTAACTGCAGCAAAGAAGTGCAGCACCAAAATGTAGACCAACCATTTACATTAATGTTGTTGACTTAAATTAGTTGATTAGAAGAAAGAAGTGCTTCAGACCCCCACTCACATTAACACTTCACAGTCTACACAGCTGGTTAATACTGATTTATAATCATGAATACACTATTTCAGCTGTTTCATCTGGATAAGAATGTGTTTCTGTCTGAATCTCCCTCTGGTTTTGGGGCTGCCTGTATCCTTCAGTAATGTTTAATCCAAAGTGGGATGTGGTGCCCACCCATTACTTTAACACCACCCCCCCCACCGTCACCACTGAAGCCCCTGTTTACAGTTACCCACGGTGACAGATGCCATGGCAACATTCCACTTCAGATCATTCCAGCCCCCATCACCTGGGCGACCGGCAGATCTCAGACAAAGAAACACCAAGAAAACATGGAAATGGGGGAAAAGGGAGAGTGCTCAGTGCTCCCACACTCCCAGCTCCTAGTTCTGACTGTGTCTGACTGCACCTCTGCTCATCTCACCACCAGTGCCAGGTGCTGACTCTATCGCTGCTGTTATACTGCCTTACCCTCTCACTAATTGCACCATATTTGATGGCGAGCTCGTCTCGGTCCGCTCTGCTGTGGGCCAGCAGGTCCTCCAGCCTAGCCAGCTCCCCCTGCAGCACCCGGTTCTCCTCCTGGAGGGACATGACCGAGGACATGGCCCCTGCTGCTGAGAGGAAAAACAGAGACAGAAGCAACAGTTCGGTCAAAGAAAAGAGTCAACATTTTAACTCCATGGAGATTCATTTGATAAAATGGAGAGATTCTGAGGACTCACAGCTATCGTTTAGGTTCTTTGTGACAATCTCTCGTACTCGTGCTGGTAGACATGTAGGGGGGGCATCTGGTGACGGGCCCTGGACTGTCAACCTCTTCTCCTCAGACAAAACACTCTCCTCCAACCTCTGATGAACAAAACACACACATTTATTATTTCAAACATTACAGAGACTACAATAACTTCCAGGAACACACATGAAGCAGGCCTACATCTGAATACCACAGAGCATGAAATGACAACAAACTAAAAGATGGTGGTGAGTGTGTAATGAAGTCCCTGTAAGAGCAGGTCGACACTCACTCAGTCCAGAACCGCATAATGAAAAACCTAACACTGTGCGCCGACACACGCAGCTTGATTTGTCACATCTCTCATCAGCAGCCTTTAACCAAAGCGCTGAGGTGGAGCAGGACCGGTGCGCTCACCTGGATCACAGACTCCAGTTTGTTGGAGTCCGTGTCAGAGTTCTCCGCGCCGCTCATCTCGGAGATCTCAAATCCTCCGGGGATTAACTTCCGAGTAAATTTACAACGTCTTCACAAACTCAACGACCGTCTTTAGCCCCCCAACAGGTGCGAAAAGAGAAGAAAAGCTCGCGACCTCCGCCTGGTAGTGTGCTGCTGTAGGAGCCGACACAGCCCGGTGGCGGAGGAGCAGAGAGTGATGATCGCGTCCTCCTCCGGTGCAGGCAGGCACAGATTGAGGACAGCAGGATTAGTAGGTTTTAAAGTGCACACCCCTTCACCTCCACCCCCACCACACAACACCGCACTCTCACAGCTCGCTCTCAGAGCCTGACAAGCACCCCACAGCAAATACAGGTGCATGTCAATACATGAGAATATCATGGAAAAGTTCATTTATTTCAGTTCAAATAGTGAAACAGATATTATCTGGATTCATTACACACAGACTGAAATATGTCATGTCTTTATTTCTTTTAATTGTAATGATTATGGCTTACATTTATTGAAAACCCTAGTAAATCAATAATTACAATACAGTGAAAAAGTTCACTATTGTAACCTAATGGTGTCACACTCTAATCAGCTGATTAACTCCAAACACCTGCAAAGGTTTCTGAGCCTTTAAATGGTCTCTTAGTCTGGTTCAATATGTATAGTTTTTCTTCTGAAATAATTATTGTACAGAACAGTACATACTTTTGTTACATATCTTTGTACATACAGTGTGTCTTTATATTTTCTTTCTATATTATCTTTGTATTTCTCTGCTGTTCTAGCAAGTGAATTTCCCATAAGTGGGATCCATAAAAGAGTCGTATGTCTTGTATGAGCTGTGTAACAGTGCTTTGAGCCCTATTACCGTGGTCAATACTGGATTTCAAAATAAAATTCAGAGAAGGTCAGACCATAGTCAAGCATGTATTTATTTTGTTGACTACTTTTAAAAGATCAAATCAATTCAACTACCACATTGTAAAAATAATTCATGCAGGTATTTTCTATGAGCTGTTCTTTCTCAAGCTACTTTACCTGTACAATGCACTCAAGTTATGTGAAAAGAATGTTAGTAGTACTACCTGTTCCACTGAGGATCAACAACCTGCACACTCCTGCCAATAGACCAACATCTTCACCATGGTCACATGTAAACAACTGCTGCTTTTCTTTTTCTTTAAGGAAAATGAATTTAATGAATTTGTCTTTTCAAGTGTTCATCTAAACAAGCATTCTGGAAATGGTTTAGATCATGTTTTACTTTTATTTCTCACTTCATACACAAAGCAATTCATTGGGAAAATATTCTGCAGATGAATTAATAAGGAAAATATTTTTTGGTTAAGGCCCTAAAAATATGTCCATGTGCTTTATTGTGGTGGGCAATTCTAGCTGTTCAAAGTAAAATATTACTGCAACACTAACAATCAAGATTAGTGAATGAGAATGAGTTCCCCTATAGATTTAAGTGATAATTTGTCAACAACCACAAATCCTATGGACAACCACAAGTATGAACAGAAGATGAGTGACAATACAGTAAAATACAGTTTTAATAATATGAACTTATAGGTAGGTAAATATAAGTTGGGGAGTAAGGATAAGATAGATAAACATAAAATTTGCCCTATATCCTACTACAACTACATTATATTGTGTTAAAAATGATCTTTTCAATGTTGGCATATTTGTTACTAATGTAAATGTAATGTAAAGTTAATTGGTACCTTGACTACATGTAAGTGTTAGCAATCTCAGAACAATTATGTTTTTGTTTTTTTTTATGAATCTGTGGAAATGAAACTATGACACCACAGGCAGGTGGGGGTCGGCACTACCCCACAGTGTTTGGATTGTCATAGTTACAGACAAGAGGATCATTGTGTCAATACCAGACCCCCAGTCTAGCTCTGAGACGCGCGTGTGCGCGCGCGCGCGCACGCACACACACACACACACACACTCTCACAACATTTTAACCCCAAATGTGTGGTTTCAGCTCAGTTAAACAAGTCAGATATAAACAATAACATGATAAAGTGAATCAGGCATGGTCAACCTAAGGCCCGCGGTCCATATGCGGCCTGTTAGGCTCTGTAATCCGGCCCCTCAAATATTGGTACAAAATCGTCCAAATTATAGCAAAGACCACAAACTTTGATGCACTGGTAAAAAAGAGTGACCAACAACAACAACACTGCTCCCACTGAAACTGAATGTCATTTGAATGTAAGTTTCTTTACTTTGAGGTAATGGCTTTTACATCATTTATATTAGTTCACACAAACACTCTCCATCTGATACTGGCCCGACCTGACTGTCCGTCAAATTTTAAACTCAGTGTGTCCCCTGAGCCAAAGAGTTTGCCCACCCCTGGGGTGGATGCTCATTCATACAGGACAGTTTTGTCATTGTGCACAGATTCAAAATAATAAACAGAGGCACTGTCAGTGCCGCGTTTTCCTTAAACTGTTTTTAGCATTAACAATTTCATATCAATAGTTGTCAATAGTGGTTGTTTGCTACTTTAAAAGTTTTCTTTTCTGTATTTTTGTGTTAAAAATCACTGTAACTGCTTCACATCTGTGACACTGACTTTTGATGAGATCCTGTATCTGATGAGCAGAAGCTACAGTTCAACTACTTCCGCAGTGGAACCAAACACTTTCACTGTTTACTCAAACTGTTCGACAGTTAAATGTTAAACTGAGTAAACAGTAACTCCACTCAGTGACCATCAACTGCCTCCTCTTCGCTTCTGGTTTGTTATCACCCAAAGAGGAAGTGTGGGCTGCTGTGATTCACCACCAGTATCAGCTTCATCCTAACACACTCAGAAAATCCTCCATCAAGACCCGCCCAAGTTTTCAAAAGTCTGGGTCAGGAACTGATGGAGGCGGAGGGAGGGA
>OMNW01015479.1:15140-35426 GCA_900303245.1 Selene dorsalis
AACTACAAGCAGAAAACAAAACAAACACACGCACACACACACATGCATAGACAGACTGGGAAACACCTAAACCAAACATAGACACTTCAATGGATAAACTATTCTACTTTCCCCAAATACTGAGGAAACCTTGAGATGAGTGGTGTTGGTGCAATGAGATCACTGTATGATGGCAGAAGGTAAATCTATGTGTGAAGTTGTGAAGACGAGGACCAGAGGGGTACAATCAAATCTGGTTGTGTTTGACAGACTGAGAGTAAATAGAACAGAAAGTAGGAATAAAACAGAGAAATGTTTGATTGAAGGCAATCAACAGATAGACTTTTGAGCTGGTTAGTGTGTTCAGGCCGTGTTTCCCTTTAACCACGCTCACTTTCCTCACAGGGAGCAGGCGCTCCGACGGGGAGAGTTTCAAAATCAAAAGACTGATCCCACTGCATCGCACAGAGTGAAAAGAAGACCAAGGTTGTAAAGAACATGTACATTGTAGTGTTTGTTCTTCCAGAGTGTGTTAGTCACTGGGCAATATTCTACAAGAACAGATTCTTTACAGTACAAGTGCAGTGAAGGAGTGGGTCCAGATTTACTAGTAGTTCCTAACTTTTAGTTTCTCTGTTCTGCCACAATGGTCCTGTCCAAGGAATGTATGGAACCTGAGTGTGTGCACGTTCTCTCACAACTCAACTAAACTGTACCCATCCTGATTTGACAGCATCTTTACTGGAGCTGTGGAGGAGAGGAGGGGGTGGGGGTTGATGGAGTGAGTAAAGACTCAAAAAATAATCATGTAAAACTGACACAAATCAGACAGATGGATGAGATGGATTACTGCACAAGAAATAAGATGCTGCAGACAATTATCTGGAAAAAAAAAAACTTACTTGGAACCTGCAGATGTAAAATCCCCCCACATGTCAGAGCTGGGCTGGGCTGCAGGGACAGAGGAGCCAAAGTCTAGGAGGGTGGCTGCTTTTGAAGAAAAATAATTAAGAAAAGCATGAATGACGTTTAGATCATGTGGAGATGTTAAACAGTATCTGGTGTGATACAAAAGCAGGATGATCACCAGTGTTGGTCTGAACAGCGGGGACTGTCTGCTGTCCTCCAGGAGGAGGTATGATCCCTGCAGGCTTTGCTGATGGTGGAGGTGGGAGCAGACCACCACCCATCGGCCGCGGTTTGGCACCTGCATCCTTCTTCTTGATGTTCTGTGGTAGACAGAATCAGGACATTTTCTAAATGTTCATATCTTTGGTTTCATCACAATGTCATTATTGTCCTACATGCTCACCCCAATGCTGATCTTGATAGTCTGTCCCTCTTTGAAGCTCAGGTCCAGTTTAGGTGCTGCATTCTCAGAGGCTTCCAGTTTGGCGATCTCACCCTCTTGCTTCACCCACCTTTAGACACCAAGTTTCTTTTAGAGATCAGGTTTATTTTGGTGCTGCCTACATTGTAATTAGTGTTAAAATCATTTGGGTTGGGTTAAACTTTAAAATGGTGCTTGGTTTGGTCAGTGACATATTCAGGGCATCAAACTGATTACAAATCAATGGCTCAACATTTTAACAATGGCAGTTTGTTAGTTTAAGAAATACATTCAGCTTTCTGTAAGTATATTTACATTCTAAAATGCTTTAACATTTAGGGGAATGTCAGGAAATATTAATAGAGAGAAAAATCTTCATACACCATGAGTTAAGTTGACTCAATAATATAAAAATATGTTCATATACAGACTGTATGTATAGACAGCATACAGCAGAGGGTAACTCACTTGAAATGGTCTTGTAAAGCAACATTGAAGTCAAATGAGTCCCCGCGATCAGCAAAACCCAGACCAATAAAGGCATGACGTCCTTCAGTCAAAGGAAAAACATATTAGAGCATGTATTGTATCACATGATGACATGCTAAACAAATAGCAATCTGAAGATGGGAGAGATGCTGCTATTGTCTTAAGAAAAGTAACTGACAACGATGCCATGATGACACTTTAAAGACTGTGAGAGTTAATGATGAAACAAACTACAGCAGTATGTCACAACCACCATCCAGTGTGACTATTATTATATTCAATAGAAGTCACATGAAAGTATGCAATACCAGTATTTCTTTCATTTTTAACTGGACTTGAATATACAAAATATTAAAAAAATTGTACTCCATGTAGTTTGGATGGGAGTGTCTTACCATTGCCGTCCTCTATCCGGACCACAAAATACCTGCTGGAGTCTGTGACTGCTTCAACTACACAACCTGGGTACTGTTCGACCGGAGCCTGGGCAAACAGCTCTCCTGCACAGAACAAATTCACACCACATTGTGCCTGGGGATGTTTTCCATGTGTTAAATAATCAAGTAAAATGTGCTGGTGGCAAACACAGCAAGATAAGAAGCTTGTTGACAGTTGTTCTGATCACACTGTGACAAACTTGTGGTGACATTCTTGTTGACTGATTCTCATGGCTGAGCTGCTTTTGAGACAAAATGTTAAAATACAGGGTGAAAGAATGGCAACATGTCAGCCAGCTGCAACAGCATCAGAGAAGAGACACTCACCTCTGCAACTAGACCAGAAAACAAGCCATGTGTGTAACTAGCCTGAATCATGAGCTGAGCAAATATAAGGCAGAAATAAACAGAGTGTTAAGACTTCAATGTGAAGCAAGGCCAAGAATCTGCTGTAATTTTCTGTTTGCTAATTTAAAACTAATGTGTTGTCTGTCTAACAGACACAAATCCTGGGTTTAATATTGGAAGACTCATGATTTCACTTCAGTGTTTGAAGTTCAGTGCTTCTAAGCACTGGTAAAGTACCTCTCTCTCTGTTCTCCATGGCTAAACTGGTGAAGACTGAAGAACTGCTCTAATCTACAAAGAAACTGATGTCTCACTTCAAACAGTGCTTTTCCTGACAATTAGCTCTTCCTGTGATAGTACAGAGACCACTGAGTCAACTTCAGTTGGTCTTAGTGGCAATAGTCGAGACATGCGTGCACTGTAAAGTCAAACATGGAGACAACACAAACACAGCCTCACATTTAGTTGTAAGAAGGTTGATTTACCTGTATTCTTATCTTCTAACTTGATGAAGGCCATCTTGCCTTTAGCTGTGATTTTCATCCTGCCACTCCATGCAGGTTCATCCAGCTTCCAGTCAGCAGCACTGGAAAAACAAGAAACACACAGCTGATAGTGTAAGCGGTTTGTGTAATCATCATCCAGACGAACAGCTGACTTGATCAATGTAGCTTTTTACAGCAGGGGGAAGTGAAATTATACATTTCCCCATGGTCAAGAATGATCATTTGACAACGTCTTCAACAGGCTCTTCATGAGCAATGATGAGGCTCCACAAACTAAATGCTGTGAACGAAAGCTAAAAAGTTATTTTGGTATGTTTTTTAAAGTTTACAAAGTATTCCCCACTTCGTCAGGTCTAAGTATCGCCAACACTCTGATTTACAGAATTTCTTTGGGTACCTGAACACTGGCCTCTGAAAACACTTGTGACCAGATTAACCAGTCAGTACTTCACTTCAGGCTCAAACTATTTCATTATTTCATCCATTAGTAACTTGACAGTAACATGAAAAACACACAAAGTGACTGAAAATTACTGACTGTTTATCAAATGAGCAAAAAATAGCACAAACGCACTAATATCAGCCTCTCAAATGTGAATAGTTGATTCCTTTTTGTGGTTTACTTCAACAATAATCTCAAAATGTGGGGACTACTGACTGTTGAGTGGATTATTTCATTACTTCGTTACTTAATTAAATCCCCATCAGATGCACTAATAAACACTTGTGCGATGGAGTAATGCTGCTGTGGTGGAGGTTTTCTGTGTGGCGTTTGTTAAACTAAACCTCAACACAAACGAGGACCATGTAAATTACAACACTTTATATCTTAAAAAGTCGCCAAAACAAAAGGCGACAAACAGAAGAAACCATCAAAGTTGATATTTTAGTGGTGTAGATGTGAATGTTGTAATGTATCTCTTAATGCGGAAGACACGGCGCAGAGTGAGCTTGGAGGTGGAGCCGCGTGCTGTTGTTACACTGCCCAGGTTTCATTAACCTTATCAGCGGTGTCAGCATTTCTCCTGTCTGCTGCTCCAAGCCGCGATAACCTGGGATCCAGCGGTCAGAGTGTTTATATTCAGCGCCTCTTGTGTACCGACGGTGTTCAGTTATATAATGTTTCCACTTTTCTGGCTGTGTGGGGTTTAAGCATTGATTACATTTAGAACGGAAACAGAGAAGTAACAAATAACCATCCTGACCACCATCTGTCCGATAATGGACGCACTTGCATTAAGTTAGCCTCACTGAGCGATGTGTGTCAGTTAGAGCCGTTGACGCTCTCTGACGTCGTCTTACCGATATCCACGGTTAGTGGCCCGCGGCGGGATCCGGTAAACGTGAACTTCGGGCTTTACGCAGAGCATTGACTCGTAAGTGTTGTCTTCTGCCATTTTGTCAAGTTTCACTAACTAAAAAAAAAGTAACTTCCGACTTTCAGTGAAGACCACGGCTGGGCAAGAACAAGACGACAACATCCGGCCGGAGCAGGGCCGCCGCCGCAGAGACAGCGCCGCCTCTGGTCAGGATGATCTGAGCACCTGCGGGCCTCGGAAACATACTGACAGTGATTATTGAGTGATCCACAGCTGGACTGTCCAGGGGCCCCTGTGCCTTCTGAACACAACTGAGAAACAATAGCATCACTGAGAGCCCCTCCATCCTCTGGCTCATGGCCCTGTTGACGATGAAGTCTGTGTCAAACATCATAGCCTACTTTATTTCCATTTCTATTTGAGGTCATCCTATGCCCATTCATCGCAGATTGTTTCATTCTGTTATGCCATTTTCTGTGAATTACTACAATTATTTTCATAATATACCTCTCATAGTAGTTTTATTTGACAATCTATTGATTTTTGTATATTTCCTTTTTCCCTCACCACTGAATTTATATATAAGTGTTAATAGCAACCAAAGGAAAAAGAGCTGATGTGCTGCATGTGTTTGCTGCTGCATGTTTTTTTGTAGAAATTTCCTTGTTTTCTTGTCTGCATACAACATCTATGTCACGTCTGCCCGTCCTGGGTGAGGGATCCCTCCTCTGTCTCTCTCCCTGAGGTTTCTCCTGTTGTTTCTTGGGAGTTTTTCCACAGTAGATGTGAGGGTCTAAGGGCAGAGGATGTTGTCATGATGCTGTGTAAAGCCCTTTGAGACAAACTGTTTGTAAAAACGGGCTATACGAATAAAATTGCCTTGCCTTGCCTTCCTGTCTGTATGCATCCTGAGGTACAGTCCCTTATAAACTTTTATTGATATCACCTGTTTGCAATTTATGAAAGCAGGAAGCTGTGTGGCCTCTCTGTATTTTATGAGGAACTTAATTCATACAGCCTCTTCTAGAGTACCAGGTGTCATGAAAACATGTGAGTGGCATAGTGGTACTGTGGTTCTGGGTTTGATTACTGGGCCCGAGGCCTGTCTGTTTTTGTGTGTTTTCCCTGCGTCTGTGTTCTCTCAGAGTTCTCCAGATTCCTCCCACAGTCCAAAAACATGCACGGTTGATGAATTACCTGTAGGTGTGAATTTAAATGTGTGTATCGTTATATGTCAGCCTTGTGATAGACCCGTGTCCAGGTGTACCCTGCCCCCACCTTAGGTCAGCTGAGATTGCTCCAGCATGGCACCAGCATGGATGGATGGAAAACATACACCAAGCTCTCTCCTTGAAATGTGTTTATTAAAGGGTAATTAAATTTCATTTGTATTTTTCAAGTTTCAAAATAACAATGACATCAAATGAGCCTCAAACACAACAGGAGCTGTGACTGACTGGAATAAAGCATCGAGGGTAAATCACACATGTACAGCATGGTTATTTGCATTTAGAATGGTGACACATGCCTTTTGTTCATCCCAGTTTGTGGGAGGAGTGTATTAAGGGCATGTATAGATATTACAACCTTTCACTCTTTTAAACAGTGTAGATTATCTTAGAAAACAAAATATTCAAACTTTCAGAGCTTTCTGTTGTCTAAGAGCAATAAAACTTGAACTCTACTACTCTCAACTTGAATTCCCAGAGATCATTAATGAATGCTGCGACTCCTGAAGTTTCTTATTCTTTGGCAGGTAGTGAGGTTGAAAATGTGGAACAAATGCAGCAATTTTAGCCATGAATAGTTTGCTCTATGTATCACATTTCCTCACTGCTGTGGAGAGGACAGATGTTCAAATTAGTTTCAGGTCATTACCCTTCTTGGGAATAATCAATTTACCTTGAATTATTAGGACAAATTATAGTAAAAGGACAGTAAAGGAGCACTTCTCCAAGAGAAGCATTTAGTGAGTATACTTTCATATTTTACTCAAACTCTTGCTCAGTGTGGCTATAAACTGTCCAGCAGATACATAGGATTTATTCCACAAAATAACTGGCCTACTACATGTGCACAAAAAACAAGATTAACCAACACTGACTACATGTAACTACCCATGTAAAAAGTCACCAGGATAATAGTATTTAAGGCAAAGAGTTAAAAAGGTTCTGAATTTTCTGCAGGTTCATTTACTGTGATCCTATCAGAGTACTACTGAGTTATCAGTATTTGATGACATGATTGATTTCATGGTTAGCAAACTTTCATGTTAAATTGGTCGGAAAATAAATCGTGTGCAAAAAAAAATAGAAAGGGAAACAGATACAGCACAGAACACATTCATGAAAACCTGACAGTGGAATCTGGCTTCATTCTAAAGGACACAGATTAAAATGTAAAATTTCCTTTATTGGTTTTATTTAATTTTCATAGTTTAAATCACACACTTCCCTGACCCTGACAGAATATTTGCCAAAAAGAAGCATCTGATTATGACCTCCTGCTTGCTGAGCATGTAACTGTTACTTTTGAACAATTAACCATTTAAGAACACACAGTCTGTCAACATACTGCAACAGAGTCTTCTTTGGCTATGAAAGAAGCTCCAACTTAGCTATTCTGATTAGAAGCAGTGAGGCGGCACAGAAACAAAGATGCATGTTAGCTTCTTTCAATCCATGGATAGGTCCAACTTTTTCCAATGTGATCAACTTTAATATGACTTCACCAGTAAAGTTTGCAATGCAGACTACTTTATCTATTCCAGGACACACTACTGATCTCCTCACTCAAACATACCATGACCAGAAAACACATGCACACACACACGCGCACACACACACACGCACGTGCGCACACGCACACACATACACACACACAAAACTAAACTGTTTAAAACAAAACACAACACAGTTACTTAGTCAATACACAGAAAAACAAACAATATTCAGGGAGTCATTTCATTATTATTGCTTGAATAAGCTTAGATTTAGTGACACTCTATCCTTCCGATCTGTAATCTTTGGCCACAGGCTGTGTGCCCACCGGGCATTTCTTCAATAGCCACCAGTGCCAAACACAGGCCTGCTGACTGTTGAAAGTGCTGGTCTGGACCACTACGATATCAAAACACACTTTCGAGCACTGGGCACTTTTATCAAAGGGTTCTCTAACACATTGCACTGAAGCTGCTGAACGCACAATAAACTCCCAGCGCTGTTAAGCACTTCATTTCTACCAAACCCAACAAACTGAGGCCAGCCTCCCGGTGGACACCCAGCCATGATCCACGCTCCATCAGTGGAAAAGGCCAGTTTGTTTGTTTGCATGCATGTCTCCGGGGAAATCCCACAGATTGACAAGCTCTCTTTATTCTCCCTGAAGAGACAGACACTTGATACCCTGGCATTCGGCCGGCCAATCAGACTTAAAATCATAGGGCACCTCATGGTACATCGAAGTATCACAGTGTATAGGGATGTGAGGCAAAAACCTGTTCACAGTGTGGAACAGAAGGGGTTTCAGATCTGTGGCTGATCTCTGCCAGCCCCTTGCAACGTTCCACACAAGGGAGAAGACAAGGCGAAAGGCAAAGACCATGCCAGTGAGCAGAGAAGAGAGAGGGTGGAGAAGGTCATCACAATCCATGCTACACCTTCATATTTCTATGTCTGTCAAATTCTATGTCATCCCACCACTCTGCTCTTCTTACCAGGCAACCCCTGTAACTGCCACCCCTCATGGCCTCTCAGGGAGACAGCTGTTTCCTCGAAGTGGGCAGCTCCAGTTTATCTGCAGAGTCGAAAGCCTGAGGTGCCATCTGGGCCAGTGGGCTGGCGGATCACATGATTGTTTGGACGAACTGGTTCTGATGGTTGCTGTGCACTCAAACGCACTGGCCTTATAACATAGGGAAAGATGAAGAATAAATCACACGTGCTTTCTACTTATATTATCCATTAAAGGAGAAGTTCCGTTTTTTGCAACCTGGACCTTATTTCTAGCATAAAATATGTTCATTTCCTCACCCGTACAATTTTGGTGTAACAACCAGTACTGTTCCCCCGTGAATTCAGAGCAGCTTGTTACTAGTTGTCACTGACCTACTGCCGAAGTCGTAGGTCAGTGAAAAGCTGTGTAAAAAACCCCGGATGACAATAACAAAACAACTCCGAGCCGCTTCATGGGGGAATAGTGCTGGTGATTTGTAACAGAATATTGGTGAAATGAATGAGTTTCGTGGCAGACAATGCCTTATTTAGACGCTGCATCGTTGCCCCAACAACTCCCGTTATATGGATATACGTAGATCGCGAGTGGATCTAACTATCTTCCGAAGGACTCCAAGTTACACCAAAGTTGTTCAGGTGAGTAAATGAACGTATTTTATGCTAGAAATAAGGTCCAGGTTGCAAAAAACGGAACTTCTCCTTTAATACATTTTTGCTCACCACTTAAACAATTGTGGGTTTTGTTGTTTTTGCTATAGTTCTGTCCTTACCTGTCCTGGCATGGACTGTCCTGAGGTGTTTCATCTGAAGAAGCACTACCTAAAATCCTTCGCCTGGCTTCTGCATACTCCGCCTCCCTCTGAGCCAAAGACTTCATTTGCTGAGAGGGACGAGACGAGGATGCAGGGTTTCCCATGGTGCCATTATTTGAAGGACGCTTTAAAATTCGAATTTGTGGTGGAGGTGCTGCAGGCAGCGAGTCATCCTGGATTACTATGGCAGTTTGCACAGGTGAACCACCTGAACCCAAGCGGGACTTCCTGCACAGTTGAGAAAGTGTGAGAAGAATAAAATTATCAGAAGGAGAGCACCAAACGTGTATATTCATACCATGGCTTAAAAATAATATATAAATTTGCTGTTTACTTACTTTGTCTCCTGATTTATTTTCAGTTTCGCCTCAAGCCGTCTCTCTATTTCCTGAGGAGAACAACATATTCATCATATCTTTTATTAGTATACAAGTTCATTTTCTGTTTTGACCTAGAGCAGACAACTCCACAAGGTCTGTATTTCTAAGGTGCAGGCAAAGATATTCTGAAAAAATCCAATCATTACACACTAACAATCCCTCACTATGATGACAGATCTATTTAATACCTAGACACCTCGACCATAAAGAATGGCGATTCTGCACTGAGTGCCACCACACAGAGGGCCTGACATCTATTGATTAACTGATTTGTTAGTCATTACTTCAGTACTAATGTTGAGTAGACCACCCAATCACTTCTCTGTTTTCACTTATATTGTTATGTTTAACTTATTTTGGGGGTCATTTTACACCTTAATTGGATAGGAGAGAAGAGAGGGGAAGGCAGGCTGACAGCCTGGGAGAATGATATGCAGTAGATCAACAATCAGCTGCTTTGGGTCAATCTATGCCAACATGAACCATCCTCCACCCACCCTGCCACCCCAGCTCCCCGGGTTGTGAGTATATGATGTGGCTTGACATTTAAGGGCTCTGACATAGTAATTTCCCTTACATGATAACTGCTTTGACCAGTAAAAGAAACAAACTCTTCTTTAGTAAAATCTACCATAACAACCAATACCATAGTTTGATGGTTAAACTCCATCTGTTCTCCCAGTAAACCTGACCTACTACACTGTTACGTTATTCAAATGATTCACGTCAGTGCCGATTGACATTTCCGCAGAGGGCGGGTTCAACGTCGGTGCCATTATAGGAGAAAGTCTGCTTTGTAATAAAAAAGTTTTCTGTGTGGTTACTACTCCAGTTTTCCATGGATTAAAAAACAATAATGGAGCAAATGACAAGAGCCCTGGCTCGAACCCACATCGCTGTGGGACAGCGAGGCCTGTAGGACTGAGCCCGGAAGAGAGGCTGCTGTCTTTAATAAACAAACACACACACCGAAATACACTGAAAAACGGCGTTGATATTTAAGCAGTACCCTCACCCAGCGTGACGTGAATCACTGCTAAGTCAGAGATATAATGTGGTTTCGCGCCGTGTGTGTTGTTTCTCACCCCGCTGTCCGCTGCCTCTTCCCAGCTGTCTGCAACCTCCTCATCCTCCATGTTGAACAGGACTGCTGGTCGGTTAGCTCTTCACGCTCCGCCGGCTAACTGTTTCCCATTCACGCCGAGGGCAGTGGACAGAAGGCAGCTTCTGCAGCGCCGCGCGGGGAGGTGGATTTGACGGGTTTTTGTGCTCAGACGAAGGCTGAAGGAGCAGATTCACAGTCCTTTCCCTGCCCGCGTGTGTTAGCCTGTTAGCTTGACGCTCCACTGTGGTCACCCCCCCTCCCCGCCTCCCGCTGCCTATTACTTTAAATTTGGCGTCACGTCCACCTCGGTAAATCTCCCGGCTGCCGGCGGCTCGTCCGCACCGCTCAGAGGAGAAAATAACTACTGTACATGTGTAGTGACTTCTACGTGTCCACAGCTATCATAGCTCAAGTTCGCTTCAGTTTGGGCAGTGCAAAGGAAAGTAAACAGAAACTTCACGTCGGTTAACCGATTCTTCGATTTCTCCTCTTTCGCACATTGTACTCGGTGCTGTCTAAACCCACTCCCAGATTCGTCATCATTTCATATTAATAATTAAAGCAAGTAAGGAAGAAAGAGGTAATATTTTATAAACACTGGCCACTGTTGAAAGAACCCTCCTCAAATCTGGATTAGATTATCCCAGACATCCAAACCTGACATTTTTATTCTACCCACACACACACACACACGTATATATATATAACTTTTTTAAATTGCAGTTTTCACTCATATCAGTAACTACTTTACATATATACTGTTAACACTAAACACTAACTGTTGTGCTTTGTTAACGTTTAAATTACCAAACAGTACAGATGAAACAACAAAAACTGATTTCCATAATCATTTAAATAATTTTCCATACAAAAGTTCAGGTAAGGGTCTGTTGCTTTTAATCATTTTGTGGAATTGGTTGGGCCCCGGGGCATTTCCCATTATTTTGTTGATTTGTTTCAAACAAAACACTCATTTGATGAATTGAGAAAATAACAGCAGATGAATCCATAATGAAAATACTAATTATACCAGCTGGCGACATTTTTCTGCATTCAGTATTTTCCCTTTTGATACTTGACAGTGCATTTTCCTGATTATGTGTATACAATTATGAAAATAGCACTTTCTACTCTATCGTTACATTAACATATACCGGGGTGGTAGGCCTACAGTAGACATTATATGTTAAAAAAAAAAAATCTGAACACGTAGTCTCACACGGACAATATTTATCTTTCATCTTGGTTCAATAGGATATTGGCAGCTTTTCTCCAGAGCACTTCTGCCTGCAGCGGCTGGGGGCGCAGTGACTGGGTGTAGGGACCCACCCTAGGACCACGGACTGTCCGCGGCTGCCGAAGCGTCGCTGTGCTGCGGAGGACGCTCTTCACAGAGCGGAAGATGGCGACTGTTTGGAGGCTGCTGAGGAACCTCCGGAGCTGATACCGGGGAGGAGGAGAGAAGAGACACACTCAGAGCTCACAGCACACTACGTCTAAAACAACGGTATTGCAAACGCCGGGTCCAGGGTTTTCTGTTTCAGTGCTGAAATCACGACAGAGTGACATTAAAGGAGCTACCCATTAGCAAAAATTACCAGTGGTACACCTGACTGAAGATAGCAGCTAGCTTGTTAGCTGCCCGGGTGTAACGAAGCCTGAAATGATGTAGTCATTAAGACAGTTAACAAGTGGATGGGTTATTATGCGGTGTCGAGCAGAGATATTTTTTAAAAACGCGTAAACTGTGGGTCTTTGCGGTCACCTTAAATTCGATAATGCTAATGTTAGCTTGGGTGCTCATGAGAGGTTAGCAAACGTCGTTAGCGAGTGCTAGCACATATTCTCTAAGGATCAAACGTTAAATTCAGCAACATGTAGGCGCCAGTTAGTCAGCGAAAAAGTCTTTTGTAGCATTTAAGCTATCCCTCGTTTAGCTGAATGACATGGCATACGTTTAACGAGTTCTTCTTATGCACTAATTTTTCGAAGACAATTAGCATTAGCAGTCCAACATTTCATTTATTATGTCATGGCTAACGACAGCTAGTTTGATGTAGCTATCAGGGGACGTGCTGGGGGCAGCTGTTCATGCTGAAGAGAGGGCACCACCCGTTTTAAACAATGGGTGTATCAATGAAACCTGCTGCCTAAAAATCCTACTTTTAGTCACAGCTCTGCATTGTCATGGGGGTTTTAGGTAAGGATCAGCTCTCAATCAGTTTTCATTAAGGATTTCTCGTAGAAATTGCTCTGCTGAAATCCAATAAAGAACATATCAATCATGTTGGGCAGTTGTGAAAGGGGTGAGTCTCCTGTCATAAAGTATTGATTGACTCTTGCCAAATGTTAGCTGGTGGCTAATACGAACTATGCTCCTGAGTATCACCATTGGTGCATACTTCACTAATATGTCTCCCCATGTCTCAACAGACAATAATGTCCCGTTCCCCTGACAATGAGGATGGATGCTTTGTTGCCATGGATACAGAGGATGATGGTACAGAACCTGTGAGGATAACGGAGGAAGTCGAGACAAAGATGGGGTCCTATCAACAAGAAGGGAACATGGACAGTGGTGCCAAAGGGGGAGGGAGAACAATGGTGGAGTTGCCAGAGGAAGTTCTTGAATATATTCTGTCCTTCCTCTCACCTTACCAGGAGCACAAGACTGCTGCACTTGTATGTAAGCAGTGGTACCGCCTCATTAAAGGTATGTCTCTTTTTAAATGCAGAATGTTGTCCAAAATTTAATCAGAAAACGGCCTGGCTGGTGCCATTGTGGGTGTGAGTGCAATTTGAGTAGTGAAAAAGGCTCTGAACACCTGAGAAGCATAATTTAGCAATCATTCATTGAATTGGCATTGTTACTCCAAGTTGAACATTATGCAAGTGGAAATCTACTGCTTTGTATGTTCTTTACTAACTTACATTTTGTCTTCATTAGGTGTTGCTTATCAGTGCTATCATGGTTTCTTGAGAGCTGTCCAAGAGGGAAATATCCAGTGGGAGAGTCGCACCTATCCATACCCAGGAACCCCTATTACGCAGCGCTTCTCACACAGTCAGTATATGCTGCTTTACCTCACTTTAAGTTGCACATCATGAATGATACCCCTTTTTTCCAATGAACCTGTGTAGTTAAAAATACAGTATTTAAGGTTTTGTATCCAGTCAAGATGTTTTGATGCAGTTTTATTTGTGGATCAGGTCAATTGCCTAAATTGCCTCCTTCCCTGTGCAAGATGAATAATTTCATTAAAGAACAATTTCAGGCACATTTATAATTATTCATTTGCTTTAAAAGCATATTTTATTAACACTGAATTGAACACATGTTCTTAAGACTCTTGCTAAATCTGTGCTGAGCTAAAGATCACATATTTCTTAAGCTTATCTTTCTGTTGATCTAAATCCCCATGTAGAAGAGCAAAACAGAATTGTTAAAATGATTTGACAACAGCGACTGGGTGCCATTTTGAAAAATCACTTCAAAGCTGTGCTTTGAACAACAGTTTACACAGATGGAGAAATTTATTTCATGTTGTGTTGTATTAGTGTTTCTGTTCTTGGAACACAGAAAGTGAATTGGAAAAAAGTAATACACTCACAGCTCTCACTTTTTGCTGCAGTTTGCTCTAAATTTGTTGCTAATTTTTTTTTCCTTTTTGGGGGTTGCAGGTGCATGTTACTATGACTCAAACCAGTCAATGTATGTGTTTGGGGGTTGTACTCAGAGTAGCTGTAATGCTGCCTTCAATGATCTATGGAGACTTGACCTCAACAGCAAGGAGTGGATCCGCCCGTTAGCCTCAGGTACAAGTACATGGGGCTTATATAAGGGGAACTGTGGGAGGGTGAACCACATTTGTGAATACAGTGCTGAGATGCTTAACAGCAGCAGCTAAGTGCACAGTGTTGGAGGGGGTGGCAATAAAAAAGGAAAGAAGCACCAGTAAAGTGAGACTGTAGTAAAATATTGGTGCATTTATTGCTGCAAGCTTTAGCTCTTATTGTACCTTTTATGAAACTGCATGCCCAGGATTATGAGCCTGAACTCTATGTGGCCGTTTGCAGACCTTACATTAACTTGTGTCTTCAGTGATCTGACGACAACAGCCTTGAGCATGTCTGTT
Organism: Selene dorsalis; assembly: GCA_900303245.1. Classification (NCBI taxonomy): domain Eukaryota; kingdom Metazoa; phylum Chordata; class Actinopteri; order Carangiformes; family Carangidae; genus Selene; species Selene dorsalis. The sequence continues at coordinate 29,716 of OMNW01015479.1, forward strand.
ATGCAAATAAAAACATGTCCGTTTTTATTTTTAGCCACACTGGCTTGGATCAGAACCCATTCATATTCACACTACTACAAGAATGTGGTTAGAGTTTCCCTAAATGTGTCCTCGGTGTATTCAGACCTCCACTTACAGCTGACTAGTTGTGGACATTTGAAATGGATGTTAATACTGACCCTCTTCTATAAAAACTGCCTGTCAGAGAGTTTGTATCATGTGTTGTAGAATTAATGTTCATGTAATGTTTTACAAAAAAATTATCAAATGTATGTGGTCTGGAAAAATATTACCAGTCTTTGTGCCATGTTTTAATTTCTGTTTAGTCATTTTGACATGAGGAAATAGGGGGGTAAATTAAAAGTTTCTTTTTATCAGGTCAGATTTACATCATGGTGAATCAGCAAAAATAAGATCCTATATCTGCTCTTTTCTCTTATAGGCTCTTATCCATCTCCTAAAGCTGGAGCAACTCTAGTGATGCACAAAGACCTGTTAGTGCTCTTTGGTGGGTGGACTCGGCCCAGCCCTTATCCACTCCACCAACCAGAAAGGTTCTTTGATGAAATCCACACATACTCTCCCTCAAAGAACTGGTGAGCGTGATTTCAGTATGGTTGTGAAAAGAATGAACTAGTTGAAGCTCTGTGCTGTTGACCACTATTTTTCCTCTCTTCTTTTATTTTTTTTGCTGTATCAGGTGGAACTGTATTGTTACCACACATGGACCTCCACCCATGGCTGGCCACTCTTCCTCTGTAATTGGGAACACCATGGTGGTGTTTGGGGGATCATTAGGAGCACGTCAAATGTATGAATGTATCACTTGATTTTAAGTACACTTCATCTAAAACAGATTTGCATAAATTAAAGCAGAAATCTGTAGAACTGTCTCCTGAAAGATTGTGGAGCATATAGTGTCATGTTTGCAAAGGACTTTCACCTCATAGTTTCTATGTAGTAAAAATGTGATTGACTTCTCTGGTCTCAGGGGATTGTGGGTATATTTACTAGATGAGACTTGAAACCTAAATAGAAGCTTGGGTTTCATGAGTTAACTCCAAATTACATGTCATGTCAATGCAAGTTGCACAGCTAGTTGCTTAGAAGGCTAAGAGTCACCTTGGCAGGTCATCTGTCAGAACTTTACACATTTCAGCTGCTGAAATCTCAGAAATGTGTTTGTGAATGAAACTTTGCTTTGTTATTTCTAACCAGGAGTAATGAAGTCTGGGTTCTGGATCTTGAGCAGTGGTCCTGGTCCAAGCCACCCATATCTGGCCCTTCACCACACCCGCGAGGAGGCCAGTCGCAAGTAAAGATTCCTGGGTTCACTCAAGCTATAGAAAATGATCCACTGGGTTTTTAATCATCTTATTCAAATTTGATTTGTCACATGTACATCATACACAGTATAACGTATAGTGACATGCTTTATGCACCAGCTCCATGTAAAAAACACAACTCAATTAAAAATGTAATACAACAATATTAAATAGACAGCAGTGAATAAAGAGACAGTGCACATGTATGTGGGGAGGGGGCCAGGCATCTACTTGCTCAGTGTGTTGAACATGTGAACAGCCTGTGGGAAGAAGCTCCCTCTCATCCGCTGTGTGCTGGCCCTCAGGCAGCCGAGAGGACGGGCTGCTGCTGGGGGGGCTGGGTTCCTGTAGGATTTTTTGGCCTTTGATCTGCATGTCTTGCTGTAAATGTCCTGCAGGTTGGGGAGTGTGGTCCTGATGAGTTCTTGGCTGAGCAGACCACACTCCTGAAGGCCAGATAGTCCTTTTGTTTATTTTTATCTTAATGCTTATTATTGATTGTTCGATTGCAACCTTTTTACGTTGTCCCACTTTGGTCTAACAAAAGTAGCTCAGAATCTTTAAAGGAGCTATTTCTATATTTTTCTGTTGTTTAGCATCAATAGCTATTTCCTTACTGGCCTAGAAGAAACGTTCGTCTGACTCCACTCCTTTATTTACCCTGAGCTGTCTCCAGCAGTGCAACACAACACCTCTTATGTACTTCAGTTACCATGCTTAACAGGTTGCCCCAGCCCAGTACATGCTTATCATTTTCTGGTACCATATAATGGCTGCGTCCAGTCTGCCCTGAAGAAGTAGTACTGCTCAAAGGGTGTATTATTATCAGCACAATGTCGACTGAAGCTCTTGGCAAGATTGGTCAGAAAACGGTTGTTAATGATGACACTGACATTGTAGGAATAGCAGAATTTAGGAAACAGCCCCTTAGGAGTGAGTTAAGTTGTGCCAGAGACCACCCCTTATCTTGTGTATGAAACTGAATAACTTGTACATGTTTCCTATTAGATTGTCCTTGATGATCAGACATTGCTCATTTTGGGAGGATGCGGTGGTCCTAATGCAGTAAGTTCCTTTTTTCCCCTTCATTTTAATATCAAACCAATGTTTTTGTATCTCAGTTTCATGTGACCACAGTTTTAACTTAGCCTTTTGTGTTATTTGCTAAAGCTCCTTAAAGATGCCTGGCTGCTCCACATGGATGCACCACCATGGAGGTGGCAGCAGCTGCAGGTGGAAAATGAGGACCATGGAGCCCCAGAGCTTTGGTGTCACCCAGCTTGTAGAGTAAGCATCTTAACTGTCTCAACGGTCACAGTCATGAAATCCATCACTAACGTGTCGTCCTGTCTTTCTTTCAAAGGTGGGCCAGTGCGTGGTGGTTTTCTCACAAGCTCCCTCTGGCCGTGCCCCCCTCAGCCCAAGTCTTAATTCTCGGCCCTCCCCCATAAGTGCCACGCCTGCCCCTCTGGGCCCTGAACCGCCTTCCCTGCGCTCTCAGTCTCCTGTCCGGAGCGGAGCTGCTGGTGTTGTCCTGGGAGCTGTTGAAGAGGCTCCGTGTGTAAACGGTCGATGGGGAACATTGAGACCTCGGCCTTCGGCAAGAGGAAGTGCCAGAGATGGAAGCCCATCGTCATCCCAACAGCCCTCTCCTTCACAAGGTCCAGACAGCCCTCCTCTGCCACCACTCCCTCCATTATTAAATGGAAGCTCCCCATCACCTCGGACCAGCCCAGCCCAGGCGGCGTCTCCTCCCTCTCGCCCCCATCCTCCTGCCTCCACAGACTATGGTTGGGAATCTCCCCCTGCTCCTCACCATGCTGAGGTGCCCAGCACTAACGGCCTACACACCCCTCCTGCAGGCTCCCCACACACTCCCCCAGGAGCAGTGTCCCCCGCTGCCTTACGACGAGGTCTGGAGGCAGTAAAAAACAAATCTTCCTCATCTTTACCATCTTCTTCCTCATCGTCTTCCCTTCAGACACAGGGAGCTTCTCCTGGAGGAGGAGGAGCAGGTCCTCCTGTAACACCTCCCTCTTCATCCTCCAGCCCTCCACAGGCCGCTGTAGCTGATGGACATGCTATCCCACCTATTGCACGGCGCCTTGGCCATCACCCACCACAGAGCCTGAATGTGGGCAAACCTCTGTACCAGTCTCTCAACTGTAAGCCCATGCAGATGTATGTGCTAGATGTGTCACGGGCCAAATCTGCTGGGGTTGTGTCCTGGAGAGTTTATGGGAATGGGACTCCAGCAGCAGTCACAGGGCCCCCAGAGACCAGCCTTCACACAGTGGTACAGGGCCGGGGAGAACTCATCATTTTTGGAGGCCTCATGGACAAAAAACAGAATGTGAAGTACTACCCCAAAACCAACGCTTTGTACTTTGTACGTGCTAAAAGGTAATGCAGCTCCAGGTGGGGTTGGGAAGGCAGATGCTTCGCCCTGTGACCACACAAGGGAACTGACACACAAGGCCTTTTTCCTATAGAGAGGATTATGGGAAAATAACAATCGTTGTTAGATGTTCCACTTAAGATTTTCATGGTACCCCCTTCTGCCTACTGCAAGCATTCAACAGAAAAAAACTTTAATGACACTTTGATAAAAACATTTGGTTGAGTGAGAAGTGTGTTTCTGCGCGTGCGTATGTGTGTGTGTGTGTGTGTGTATGTGTGTGGTGAGTAGAGAGAACAGGACGTTTTTGTTGTTCCCCAAAAGGTGATCAACCAAACAATAACATTTGTGTTTTCCTGTGTCACTCTCCCCTGAACTCTTGAGAGAGAGAGGAACTCTGCAAGTATGGACGCTGTTGACAGAAACGGTTGACCTTGCTTTTTGTATCACTCTTTAAGCCTGCAATGTTTACAGTGAAAACAGTGTGAGTGTGTTGTGTGCACGGTGGTGGTTAAAAGTTGTTGACTAATGTGTCGGGGGCCATGGTGGGTGAGAGATGGCACTGTACTAAAAACATAGTTAAACAATAAAGGCCTCCATGTCTGCTCTGTCACAGTCTGAGCATCTCTGCTCTGTGTGCGTGTGTTTGTCAGTCATTGCTACGACTGTTGACAAATATTCACTGGAACCTCACAATCCTCCTCAGGAAACAGTTTGCGAGTTGTCATGGAAATGGAGAATATATTTTCTGTCTGAATTTTGAGCCATGAAGGAGAAGTGTGGGAGCAAAAGCCAGCCATACTGACTGTAATCTTATATCCAGCTGTGAATCCAGATGTGAACCCTATTTACAGCCCAACCCTTACTGACAATATTTAAATGCTTATATTTGATTTTGAAGCCCATCTGATTTGATTTGAAAGTTCCAGTAGGTCATTTGTACAAATTCAAATAGAAAATTGAAATGACATCAAATCCAAACAGCTATATTCAGCTTCTGTGGATGCAGCTGTCTATAGGTGCTTTAATTCATACTCCAAAATTAAAGGTGAAAAATTCATTCCTGAACATCTTGGCTTTTATCACACTCAAATTTTTGCAATTATACATTTCTGACCCATATATCTATGTTTGGGTGTGGGGGTTTTTTCCAAACTTTGCCGGTCAAGCTTAAACTACTGAACTTTTAAACTTGATTTACATTTTTAGACTCAAAACAACTTTGAATGTCAAACTGGTGAGTTGTGTGTCTGAATGTGTGGTAAAACTGAAAGAAAAGGTGACATGTGGTGTCGGACCCACCAAAACATGTAGATTCACACACATGGTCCCCATGTGTCATTATATAGTGTTTCAATGCGGTGGTATTTACATTTTAACAAAGTGATTTCTTTTACAGTGAGGTTTCAAATGATCCCAGCTTTTATATTACTGGAAGCTCCAGAGCAGACACTACTGGATCCTGTGAAGAGAGTTTGTAACATCAACTTTAAGAATGAAGACTGAACTCCCGCTCTCACTTCCTGCGTCTGATCTGCTTGTTTAGAGATGTATGGTCGTGATATTCAGTGATTTCTCTATGTGGTACTTTCTGGAGCTGTAAAGTAGCGACCTCTAGTGGCCGATGAGAGAACTCAATGAGAAAAGGCATCAGATGAGTCATCTCAACTGCAAGTAGCATTGTTTATTCCGAATATTATTTACACATTCCACATACATACATAATACTTTTATGATTTATGATTTTAAGCAGCCACACACTGCTGAATTAATGTCTATACTCCACATGTGTGTAAAGCAATCAGCTGTGTGAGAAGGTGTTTTCTTTACGTTCCATGGTGCTGACGTGCAGGTACGGGTTTGTTTGTTTGGGGTCTGGGATTGATCACTCCGTTTTGAGCAGATTAACCTTGTTCCAACACTATCTTGGTCAGCATTTAAAGAGCTGCTTTCCTGTCCCTCAGACACTCCAACCCCCCCCCCCCCCC
>OMNW01015479.1:41632-62041 GCA_900303245.1 Selene dorsalis
AGGACATCACTCCAGCTCTGGTCTCTGACACTCCTCCTCTCTCTGGTGGGTCCGAGGGTCTCCTCTCTCATTGTGCTGGAGTTTTCTCTCAGAGCTGTTGCTGCCTGGGTGTCAGCAGGACTGGTGAGCCCCTCAGACACACAAACAGAGCAGCAGATGATACAGTGATTTTGCATTATTTCACATCTCTTTTAGAGGCTACTTGCAGTGCTTTTTCCTGTGTTCAACATGTGCATTAAATCCATGCTCCTGTGTTTGTTGTAACTCAGGACAGTGACGTCAGAGGCCTGGACATCATCCTGCTCCAGTGCCAGTTTTCTCTGGGCTGCTGCCTCACCTGTACTCTTGCCTTCCTCCATCAGGGGGCTCTACACAGCTCCCTCAGCTTGTTCCTGGCAGCTGCACTCAGCTGGGCACTGGCAAGTGTGAGCCACAGTCTGTGGAGCCATGTGGCCAGACTTTACCCATTGCATAGCACAGAGCGTTACTGTGGGAAATGCATCACCCTCCTGACCTCTGGACACACCATATTGGCTTCACTGCAAAGAGCGGTTGTCTTGGCTTTTGCTCTAGCAACTGTGGCTTCCACCGCTACGGTTTATGACCACTTCCTGTCCCAGAGGGATGCTCTAAAGTTTTGGACTCCACTGACACTCTGCTACACTATGCTGGTGGTCTATGTTCAAGGTGATGATCATGTCAGCTATGCAGTGAATGATGATTTCTGGAGATAGAAGGAACTTTTAGATTAGATAAGTATAAGAGGGGAAACTGGTCTGGTTACACATGCACAGCTACAAATCGCAAATTAGACTTTGTGCTACAACGAGAGTAAAAATAACACAAAAACGCATATCATGGAGCACTAAAATGTGAAATGAGACCTAAAAATACCCATAAATACAAGAAGACATGAAATTAAACCTTACAAATGATAAAAACAACTAATATCTCAAGAAACACCTGCAAGAGCTTTGAGCATTATTCGTAACTTTTATTTTCATTTCACTTAGAGGACCAGCTCCACCGGGCTTCTACAGAGACCTTATTCCACACTGTGGTGCTGCGACTGGGAGCCATACTGGTGCTCATGTTCACAGTGGGCGAGTGGTCTGATGTCCTCCACGTCCTCATCACCTTCCTGGGAGAAGCTGTGTGTCTGCTGCCCTCTCAGGACCTCCTGCAAGCTGTGCTGATATGGGTCTGTTCCACTTCACCTTGTCTGCATCTGTGCTGTCATGTCAACATGATTTTGACGGGTGACATGTCATTTTTATGCTTCATCTATAGGAGGAAGAAACGACCCTGAGCAAAAGTAAACGGAGCTTGGATCACAAAATAAGGGAATGCACAAAGAACACAGAGAGCAGCTGATTGTACCTGAGGTCCAGCTCTACATGGATGACCACCTCAAACATTCAGACATTAATATTGAATATTACTATTATAATAAAGAGACTAATGTGGCCTCATGTGAAAAGTGTATGTACTTCTCCTGAAAAAAAATAATCACGGCCGCTCTTTTATCAAGAAGATCCAGCCCACACAGCTTTCAGCAAATGTGGTTTAAGATTTTACTCAGCTGTGACGTACCACATAATGAGGCTCCCGGCAATGACAGACAAATATATGACAAAGGAGTGATGAACCAAAACAAACAACATGTTCTTAAAGAAAACTGGCAAAATTCAACTGGACCAGCCCAGAATAACATGCTGTACCAAAATATACAGAGTTTGATTATGATACATATAAATGACAAGTTGCCTAAAAAGGCCTGAATATAGTGCACAATAAACAGGGATGGGACAAACTATGCCATGAAAAAACAACAACAAATAAAACAGCCAAGACGATAACTACAGAGTTTCTGAGGTTCCACATCAGGGGGGCAAATGTGGACTGATGTGTTTAGGTGGAAATTGTCCATTAAATAAATAGGCTACAAATCAAACTCAACTTTGCTTGCAGCAACCCAGGCCACACAAACTCAAACACACATGTAAAGACACAACTCGTGTCATGTCTTGCAGAAACCAAAGAGTACAGAAACAAAAGCATATCAATAATTAACAAATGCAATATAATATGCAGGTCACAGGAATGGATATAGATATGCAAAATAATGTTACTATTAAATTTAATTAACTAAAAATGTTTAACATTTTTAAAAGGGATCTGAATAAATAAAACTGGTGTCAGCTGCTCTCTCTCTCGCTCTCGCTCTCTCTCAGGTGAAAGGCAGTGAAAGGTCCAGGTGAGCTTCCTATCCCATTTTATAGACTCTGCCTTACTTCCTGCTGGACTTCCACATTCATATAGGATGTTTTTCTGCGATGACACAACATAGTCATACCAAGCTGGCATTGTTTTAGAAAGCCAGTGGAATACAGAAAAGCAGAATGCTGCTGAGCGCTACAGAGAGGAAACAGATAAGGACTGCAGCAGCTGAAGATGAGGCCTTCATTTATTTATGAGGCTTGTGCTGATATTGATTAAATATTCTACATAACAACTTTTGGATTTATACAGAAACACTTCCTTAATGGTGAAAGAAGGAGGGGCAGAAACTCTGCAGTACAGCTTAGATGTGTGGAGATTTAAAGAAGATGTCACATCCAGCTGCATCATGGTAAATGTAGGATATGTTTTTTCAACGTTAACTTTGGTCAGGAATAAAAGAGATTGTTTCAGCTTCTGTTACTTCATTTCTGTCTGTGACAACTCTGTTACTCACAGAATCTTTTGCAGCGTAATTGTCAACAAAGCCATTGTTTTGCAGTATTCCTCTCAGTTGTAGTCTTCCTGCCGCGGCAGATGTTTACAGTTAGGAAATCAGCATCAGCTGTAATTGTGAACATGCAATTGTTGTTGTTTTTCCTATCTACTGTGTCTCTTCCTGTTCCTTTGCCTGACTTTCCCTCCTTTCACTTCATTGTTTTCCGGCACATCCACCAAAATCTTTAAAAATATAAAGTGCAAAGTCATATCGGTGAGTAAAGCCGTGCTGCTGGAAGGTTCAGAAGGTTTAATGAGGGTTTTAGCCGTTGAGGCTGGGGGTGGAGAGGCGGAGCATGGAGGTCTGGGGATTGTGTCATCAGTAGGCATGCTCCCTCCTGCAGCCGTAACATCACTGCAGCATTCCTTTCCACAGAGCTGGAACAACAGAGACCCCCATCACTCTCCTCATCTCCGTCTCCTGTTAACCCATACATTCCTGCCTCGCTCTGCCTCCACGCCGATCAGGAAAGTTTCACTCTATGTCTCTTCCCTCTCCCCATCCTCCTCTTTGTCTCTCAGAAAGTTTTGGCTCCAAAAAACTAACCACAACATTTACTGTTCAGCAGATCTGATATTACTGAGACTCATTCTGGTAGAGAGCACCAAACACAACAAAGCAGCTTTTTCATAGACATCACTCACTGCTTCCCCCCCTTATATACCAACATCTCCCTCTTGCACAATGCCCTGATTCATTCCTCTGTAATGCTGCTGCTCTTTGTACAGCTCAACTCAAAAGCTTCATCAGGAAAGTCTGATGAAGTCCACCACACATTATCAGATAGGTTGTTCTGTTCTTGACAGTTGGAGAGGGACAAATGGAGGCAATGCCATGAGACGCTGATAGTGAGTCAAGGCTAAAGCGATATAATGTGGGGGAAGGGAAGAAGGAAAGAGGGAGAAGAAAAAAGGAGGCAGACTCGATGAGGGAGGTAGGGAAAATAAAGCTGACAGAACAATAAGGCAGAGCTGCACAGGAGAGAGTGAGGGGGAAGTTAGAGACAGAGAGCTGTGAGAGGAGGCAGGTACAGTCACATTCTGCTGCTGGCTTCCAGCGCGATAAGAAGGAGGGAGGGCGGCTCTGTGTCCGTGCTCATGACAAACTTTATGACATGACATTGCATTTGTTCAAACACATCTGTTGCATAACTTAATGTGACTATGTGTCTATGTGCACGCATGCCAGTGAGTGTACGTGTGTGTGTGTGTATGAGTGTGTGTGCATGTGTGCATGTGTGCCTGCCAAGTTTTCATAGTGGATGAATGTGTCATGCTTTTTTTTACAGAAATTTGCCCGAGATTAACTGTTCACCTTTTACGGTTGGGAGGGAGGTGGTATTGTCATTCAGCCAGAGGAGGAGGAGGGGTCGACAGTCGGGAGAGTTAGGGAGGGAGGTACAGAAGGAAAAGGAGTGGCCTTCTGCAGATAGTTGCCCTCTCTGCTGGAGTAAAGTCCTCTCACTGTGGCAGCTTGTAGGAGGGAAAACAAACCAGAGGTTTTGAGATACAGAACAAGGAAGGAGAAAGAAGAAAAGAGAGAGCCGTCTTCATACCACTGTTTCTCTGAGGTACGTAATGGCAGCTTGCAGCCAGTGTGCGGGTGTTCAAAGAAAACAGATGATTTAGATTTGAGCTCTCTGCCTCTAAAACCATTCATTATAGGTGAAGAGATTTGTGAGGGTGTGAATGTACCTCAGTGAAGTGAGAGTCAGAGCTCCCACAGGGTTGACTAAGAGGGTGTGTACACTAGAATAACTAGTGCTAGGCTAATAGTTTTTATTCTTACACTGATATGATGTACTTCTATGGTTTTGTCCTATGATTGTCTTATAAAACAATATGATGAGATGATAATCATTGTCTTGTCCTCCTGTTAGGCTGCATGTGGGTTGTACACAGTCATGGCTTCAGCAGCTTCACCAAAAAGGATGGTGTCCTCCGTCTTTATCACTCTGGCATCTCCGTACCGAGCCACTGTGACACAGCAGCAGCCCGCCCTCCAAGCTCACAGTGCCTCTGCTAGAGACAAGCAGCACACCGCTGTGCGTGTCAGCCCCAGTGAGAGCATCCCCGCTGTCAGACATAGGAAGGAGGACTTCCCACCGTCTGGCTCTTACAGTAGTCTGGACAGCAAAGACCGGACCTGTGCAGGTCCTCAGAGTCCCAAACCCGCCCAACCTGGATCCAACAGTGGAAGGCCGCAAGAAGTTGACAGAGCTGCAGGTTTATTACATAAAACAATAAAAACAAAAACTTCACAGGACAAAATGGAGACCTAGCTGATCTGTCTTTGAATCCCTTGTTGAGATGGTGTGGTTCCAAATTCATTTAGACTCTTAGGGTTCATCCAGACCACTGCTGCATGCTGTCTGAACTCCAGGCATTTTGCTGGTGTTAAAGAGTACTACTGCCACTGCATATGTGAAAAATAATTTCAATATAAAGCTATTTGTGGCTCCAGAGGGAATGCATCGGCTGGAGCTGAAGACTACAAGTTTGAAAATTAAAAAGCCTGGGTGGGTGGAAATAGAAAGATGTGAGCTGACCAGATTTCTGTTGCCTGCTCGTCATCACTGTTTAAGACTCCAGGCAGCATCAGCTGCATTGTGGGTAATATAGATGCCAGGTTTTGATAGGGGAGATGAATAAGTAGGAAAAAGGATATCTCCAGCTTTGCTGCATTAATATTGACCCTATTTTGTCCTTTCTGGGTGCCACAGTGTTGGTGGGTTTAAGAAGTATTTCTGCTATCTACCTCTATCTGCTAGGGGTAGCTTTATGTGTTTATATCTACATGTACGGTTTATGTGTATATACTTTGTTGGGCTCCATGTTATTCTTAATTTCAGTTAATGTCATTGCTTACTAGAAACTATACTATTTCTCTGTGTGAGTGGCCTGAGACAAGCATTTTTCTTGCTGAACAGAGCTCTTCCCTCCTCCTCCTCTGACCCCTCCTGCTGCTGCTGCTTCTGCTGCACGGCCCTCATCTCTGGGGGCAGTGCTCCTTGAAGAATCAGCACCTCCACCACCTCCTCCTGCCCAGACACCTCTGTCACACCCTGTGACCCCAGGCCAGCAGCCAGCTCACAACACACAGGTATGCAGACTTATCTCACAATCTTGCATTTTCACCTTTGCCATCTTCATGTTTACCACTGATGTCATTTACTGTCTCAAAGACTTGATCCCTATTTCCCCTCAATAAATTTCTCCTGAAGTAGACAAGTCACTTTTTCCCACAGTGGAGGATTCTAACTTTCCACAACTTTTACAGATACTGTATTATGTTCTGCAGCGGTTGTAAAGGGTGATCTGCAAAACACATTTCGAGGGGAAAAACAGCTGTCTTACATGGATAATGATCAGAAAGACTTTATAAGCTGTACAGATTTTTCCTTTGCAAACAGTGCTCTTTCCAAACTGCTGATATCTTTACTATTTATTCCCATTGTTTCAGGCCAGTCTCTGTGTACAAGTCTGAATGTGTAGACTAGATTTTCCCTCTTCTTCTATGGACCCATGACAATGCCTCCAATCTAAAAGTTTAGTTTTAGACTATTTCTTTCAACTACTTTGGGGCAAAAATAACATTTTTGATTCTTTAAGGATGAGCACAGAGAATGTAAATTGATGATCTGACGTGTGACTCTGCGATGATTCTCACATTCTTTGGAGCAAAAGGATCAGAGTCTTTTTTTATCCTGTGAAAGAATCCAAGGATAATCAGAATGTGCATATGCATTGACCTTCTCTTCATTAAATGAATTAAAATGAAAAGTCAACATGTACAATATTTGTAGCAGTTGATACTCCATACTCTTGATCATCTTGGATGACTTTTGTTTTTCACCTGTAACCTCTACAGTCACACTTACACCCTCTCTCTTTCCTGCATCAAACACAACCTCTGCATATTCAAACCCATGCTTTGTTGCATTGTGTGGTTGATCTTATGAGGCCAAATTCAAAGTGGTAAGTTAACACTGAGAAAATTCTTTACTTTTAAGGTGGAAACAAGCACACCATCTAGTGGGTTAAACCAAGATGAACAGTCCCACGGGATTCATAAAAACAGCCAGGACACTAGCAGTAAAGGTAACACGATCTCTCTTCACACATTTACCACACAGGCTTTAAATTGTTCTGCTTTGACAACACACATATTAACATAACCTCTTCTGGCATGTGATACTTGCGTACAATGCAGAGGTGTGTGGCTTCTGCAGGAAGCCCGTGGCTCTTTCTGAACCTGCGATCGAGGCCTTAAACAGGACCTACCATGATGGTTGCTTCCAGTGCAGATCCTGTCACATCCCCCTGGCTGGTAAACACTACTACAACAAGGCAGGGATTCCCCTCTGTGAAGCCTGTTACCAGGTACATCCAAGTCAATGAATCTTCTACCACAGGATGTTATCAAGGCTGAAAACACACATACAAAAGACCATTTTACATTCTCAATTTCCTCAAACTATTTTCTCCTACTTTCACTCCAGTACTGAAGAGACAGACGCACATTTGATATTTGCTTGAAATTCATTGACCACCGTTTACACTGTATCACCTGGTACCAGAGCCAGTTTTATGTTGTGTGGTGTAGTCGCAGATGGACACTGAATTCAAGTCTGAAGACAAAGGCTGTTATGATACCGTATTGTGATGGTTCATCTCTTACAGCTGAGCTGCAAATTGACTTTTATTCTTTGCAAAAACAAGTGGGGGTCAATAGTAGATTGGAAGGTGGGAAAATAGGAACACTATATTTTTTAGTAAATATATATTTCTAGAAAATATATATTAACTGTTTGTTTCTGTTTTGCCTTAGACCAGTCTAGAACTTTGCTGGTCCTGTGGGGAAGTTATCACAGACCATGTGATCCGTGCACTGGAGCGAGCATACCACCCTTCTTGTTTCACCTGTTCAACATGTAAACAGCAAATCGGAGAGCAAGCTTTTGCTCAGGGAGAAGTTGGAGAGGTGTACTGCCTCCAGGACTACTACAGGTATTAAAGTTAAATATGATCACAAGCATTACTTTAGACAACCTAAGAGGCTTCAAGCCTTTTGCTCTATTTTACTTGCCCTTGTATGGTGCTAATGTGATTATAATATTTGGCCTTGCAGCCTCTGTAGTAAGAGTTGCTGAAGCTTTGTATAATATATACTTTCTTTCAAAACTGAATCCATGAAGGAAGTATGCTCCAAAGTGTAACGCCTGTAAGCAGCTAATTATTCCAAAAGAGGATGGTACCGACAGCTACACTGTTGAATGTCTGGGATGCACCTACCATGAGAACTGCTACAGATGTGAGGTGGGTGTTCTGAATGCAAACTTTGTACTGGGCACACTGACAAGTTTGCAAACACAAAGTAATCGCCACCAGTCACCACCAGTTTTTCGTACTGTCTGCAGGTGTGTGTCATCCAGCTCTCTCCTGAACCAAATGAGCATGGATGCTATCCTTTGGACGGGAAGATGCTTTGCAAATCTTGCCATCTGAGCCTGGTCTCTGTCCAGCACTAACACAGGCCTCATTGCCTGTGATAAGCTGCAACCAATGGAAAAATGCCACAAGTCCAGGTTTAAAGATATGGGAGACTGTGCATGTGCAGTTATGAATCTAGCATACGAATGTCACACATCTTTTTTTTTTTTCCAACAGAACATTAATGAAATATGGTTATTTTTTATAATATATCATGCTTTCTGAAAATGCTCCTATTCCTCTTTTATACTTGATAATTTTGCACTCCATTAACTCTTCAAAATGCACCAAATATATATTTATATCATAGACTTGACGTCTCAAGCAGTATACTGTTTCACACATTAACCCTTTATATAAAAAATAAAACTTTATATAAAAGAACACAAAACTTTTTTATATAAAAATGAACTAATATATTTTATATCAAGTCAGGCTTCAACATACATAACATTTTTAAATTACACATACACTCTTACCAAGTAGGCCTGTTAAGATGTGAAAAAAGATTGCAATTTATTCCATGGCTGTGTAACTGACACATGCAAAACCTTTTCCTTAATGTGATTTCTAACACAAGTCCAGTCGATAACTCTGCACTTAAAGTTGCAGGGAACTTCCCAGTGGCCTGTATTTATATTATGCTGGACTGAAAGTGGGCTCTTCAAACTGAATCACTGTACTCACCTGCTCAGGTTGTACTGAAAAAAACTAATTTCACTCATCATCTAAACTGCATTAGACAAGTTTACGTTGAATAGGCATTAGGTCTTTTGTAATATTATGAGTGACAGCACAATAACTGATTCCCAAGCAGACATGATAGACCAAAACTTGCAGATGAGTCCACGTTTTGAATCCCTGACACTCTTCACCACAGGACTTTTGTATTTGCCTCAATAGGAAATGACTGGCATTGATTTGACATCACAGTATTTATGTCTCTTTCAGATCCCAGCTGAATGAATGAAACATGGTTATTTGTGTCCTGTATCTCAAAATGACTCTTTGAACTGTGTATATTATGAACATTATTAAATCATTTTCTTCTGAAATGACACATTGCCCTTTGTGTTTCTATTCCACACTTCCACAGTTTTTCTTTCAATTATTTTTCAAGGAATAAATACTGTAATTGTAGTTTGATTAACATCTTTTCAGTCTGGTCTCTAAAGTGGGACAAGCTCACTAGAAGGAAATGGCACGTTTTTTTAATTGTTTTGCATGTAGAAACAACACTGAATTATTGTTGTTGTTGTTGTTATTTTTATCATTATTTCTTACTACCACTCTTCCCTAACCCTGACCAACACAGGTTTTCTATACAACACAACATAATTTAAGAATGGATGGACAGAAAATGAGAAACAAAGCAGTCATTCAGTGTGTTAAGGAAAACAAAAGAAGCACACATACAAAGCAAACGGATTATGTAACACGTAGTATTTGATCTACGTTGGAAGATGCAGCCCATGACAGCACAATGGTGAACAAACTACAGGAAGAGCCACTGTTACTTGTCCAGCCTTGCCTCGATCAGCCTAATGTGGTCATTTAACAGGCAATATTCAGTTTTATGAATTAATTACAACATTTCACTGGTGACGTGTAAACAAGCGTGAATCTCCCATAGGATTTACTTTACAGTAACCTTCGATCAGTGACCTGTCGGACACATCCACTTCACGGGCTATAGCTTAAGTCCTCGAGAGCAAATTGCGTGCTTGACGTCGGCCACGCGCAGCGGGTCTGGGCCGCGCAGCTCGCACCCAGAACCAACAGGAGCGAGGCTGACGCGCGTTCCCGTGAACTGCTCGAGGACTCAGTAGCTAAAGCTACAGTGGCAGCGGCCATCGGGCCTAGATCGTTCACGGAATCTACCGTCGTTCATTTTGTTCAGGCGCACCACCGACCGGCAGGGATTAGAAACGTGCCTGATCATATGTGTGTGAAGGGGGAAAGAATATTGCAAGATGGTTCGGGAAACCAGACACCTCTGGGTGGGAAATTTACCCGAACATGTCCGAGAGGAGAAAATTGTGGAGCATTTCAAACGGTATGTTACGCAAGAGGGATCCTGTGTCGGAGGAGCAGCGCGGGCTAGCTGCAGCTCTGTCGTTAGCCATGTAGCCTCTCTCCAATGCTAATGCAGCTAACGTTAGCATTTTTAAGTTTTACAAGTCAGGGTGTTTCTTGTGTTCTGCATGTGCTGTTTTCAAACACCCGAAAACTTGTTAAAGCGAAACATCGAGAATGGAAGCACTCCCATGTTGATGTTTACGATTAATAGTGTTTGCTAACTTTTGCTAACGTCAATAGGCAAGTAGCTAGGTGTGCTAGCCACCGAGCTACCACCCAAGCAACCATCCGACCATTTTGTGGGAAGTGGAGTCGTTTTCATGGTCGGTACAAGTCAGAAGGAAGCTAACGTTAGCTGCACAGCAGCGCTCATAACAACAGATGACGTGTGGTACTTTATCCAGTATTTTAACCACAGCGTTATTTCTCCAGTTAGTCTTAAGACCAAACTGAAACGAGAAGTCAACAAATCTTAGAGCGAACAGCGAGTCCGCTGCTCACAATCAGATGTTAGCGAGTAGTTGAGCGGATTGAACGAGGCAGACATCACTACTTAAACTCAGCTGAGAGACTCGATGTTGTCTTACAAGTTACACAAACTGCGGATCATGTTCCCACAAGTGAGCAAATACTTGGATGTAAAGATCGCTAATAGTTTTAACTTGTGCACTATTCGTCGTACACAGAAGTCATTCAAGGCTAGATTGGGTTACTTGTCATTATCATATGCTACGTAATCTAAAGTCCACTCCTGTAACTGATAAACCCACAGACAGGAGAACACTCGACATGCAGTGAATAGTTGTCACCTCACCAGTGGTAAGAAATGACTGTGGTTAAAGATGATGCTTTTTGTGGTTGTGTCCAACCCTGACATGTGTGAGCCCCAAAGGGATTTTTGAATAAAAATAGCACCTTGTGGATGTTGTTGAGAAACTTCAACTCTGAATCATTGCAGTTTGCATATAATGTTAGTTCTGCTCTTTAATTGCCTCACTCTGGCACACATGCACATGGTCACTCTTAACCTTTTCTTAGCTGGTGTATATGTAATTTCCTTTTTGTTTTTATTGTAATTTCCCTCTCAGGTATGGGCGTGTGGAGAGTGTTAAAGTTCTGCGGAAGCGAGGGTCAGAGGGTGGTGTTGCAGCTTTTGTGGATTTTGTGGATATCAAAAGTGCGCAGAAGGCTCACAATGCTGTCAACAAGATGGGAGACAGGGACCTGCGGACTGACTACAATGAACCTGGATCAGTCCCTAGTGCTGTTCGGGGCCTTGAAGACAGTTCCCCCTCGAGCAGTCGAGATGTTACAGGATTCTCTAGGGGAACAGTTGGTCCAGTGTTTGGCCCACCTGTGTCCCTTCACACCAGAGAGGGACGTTATGAACGGAGAATAGATGGGTAAGTGGACATGGCCTACCCTTAAAATCCAGGGGAATCTAGGTATTGGATAGGTGTAAGACCTATACACATAGTGGGGTTATTCGTGAGAGATAGATGCCTCAAGGGGGTTATGCAAAGGTAATCTAGGGATTCTTCCACTTTTCATCATAATTGACTCACCATCCCCACGGGATTTAAATAAATTAACTACACATTTTCATTTGGTAAGGTAACTATAATTCAAGGTTTGACAACTGGTTTGGATATTACATCTGTGAGGAATATCCTAGTGAGTTCTGGATTTATGGCGTTTTGTGGGAAACTACCTCTGGAACTTTTGGATATTTTTAAAACATTTTTCTCCTAAATTTGGGATCTAACTTTAATTTTTCTTGGAATCGCTTGAAACTGGAAGTAAATCGCTCCTGTGAAGGGTGCAGGTTCTCTGAAGAAGCTATACAGGTAATATGTCATTATTTAAAGGACCTTCCATCTCGGGTTGTCAGTTTTTCTCCTTTTGGCAACAGCTGATGGTTGGAGTACTTGAACCACTTTTGCATCCGTGGATACAGCCTTATCTGGATTTACGTTTTGAACAAGTGGATGGAAGAACTTTATATTTGTTACGTAACCAAAGACAAACAGATTAGCATATATTTCCTTTGCTACCTCAGTCATTTTAGGATGAGATTTACTATATCATGACCATCTTTTGTCCCAAATATGGAAGCTATACCAAGAAGACTCTGCAAGAACACTAAGGATCCAAACAACCAGCTGTCAAAAGTTTGTGGAGCTAATCTTGTTTTGGATTGATGGCCATGAAGACACATGAAGGCTGCATAGTGGGAATGTAACCTGGATGTATGCAATATGATACCTCTTTCTGGATCTACTGACCCTAGAATGGATAGGTATAGCTGCCAATCATTTGGATTACTCGAAGTGTGGATTTAGCTGTGTAAGGCCTCAGTCAGGAGAAGAGCACTCCGAGTATGTTATACAGAGCTGAAGATAACTTTTTCATACTAACTTGAAACTTATCTACAAAAGGTGAAGCCTGCCAGTGAGTATGCAAGTCAGTGGGATCAGTGGATATTGGAATTATCATCCTGTGAACCAATAAGGATTTAACATGCTGTGATCATAGTGTCTGCAAGTTGAGAAGGTTCTGAGACGTTCAAGTACTTGACATTAACCCGAGGAATATGTTTTGTTTTTTTACCTTTTTTTAATGATAACATGATGTTTTTGGGAGATACTACCCCCTCAAACAACAAGACTGAACCAGTTGGATGTATTTTCCACTTTGGCACCATCTTGTACAGCCAACCAGGAGTCTGCTGAATTCCCCAGATGTCCATCATCCTTTTTTTTTTAATTCACATTAACTTATTGAGGTTATATGTTCCTATGTTTTTCCACATGTCCTGAAATCCATAAAGAGGTCCATTTCTATGGTTAATTTTGTTTTTCCCTTTTTCCATCCAGTGAAGAGAATTAAATAGCCTAACTGTGGATTATACATCAACAATGTACTGGCCTGGTGCTCCACAGTGTTTGAAGATAACATACAGTGCGATTCAAGAGAACCGTTTTTGCCTAATTAGATCAGTTGATTTTTCTCCTTGGTTTTTCATTCGGGCTCTCACATTCTGACCACCTAGATTTTATTTGGATTAGTTTCGGTAACCTCTTTTCCAAAAGGTTGGTATTGCTCTGCCCTCTGCATATTTTCTTTCTCTAACATTCCTTAGTGCTTTGTCTAATATTAGGTTTTGCACTGCTTTTTAGGGAAAGATTGATCTGATGCAAGAGAGGAAAAAACACATTTTCTAGACTCTCTGTATAAAATCTAAGTGCTATTTGTTTATGTAAGTGCCTCGTCCTTCCAGAATCACATAATCCCTGCGCAGTGTTGTGTAAACAGTTCATGTAGTTCTGTAAAGCACTTTCCCTTATGTCCATGAGACGTGCTATATGAACAACTTTTACTTACTTACTGGATTCATATTAAATACATTGATCCCACCTCTAAAAGGCATTTCAGTACCACACAGCTCCTCAGTTGGAGAATTGTTAAGTTGAATATTTTACAGAAATGTTTGATTTTTACATTTTCTTTTTCTTACCAGCAGTAGTTAATGAACAGTCAGCCTCTGAAATCAGCTCCCCTGGGCATACAGAGGAGACAAAAGTCTTCCATGATATGTTGTTGCAAATAAAAAGTAACAAATAGACCAAGTAAATTATTTCAACCTCACTGAATTCTGTGGTTGTCTGAGTTGATCCTCAGTCAGGGGTGACGTTGTTTCACATGACTGTTTGTGAATGTACTTTATACAGTGTTGATAGTAAGTCTTGTTTTCTTTTTGAAGAAAGAGATGTCATTTTAGGTAGCAGACAGTTTCAAATACAGCAGGAGCAACTACACAAGGCGTCCACATTGGTACAGTCAGTGCCAGTATTTGAGTCACTCTGATTTTCTTATTTTTTAGATTAAGTGGGAACTGGTGTTTTGTTTCTAACATTTCCTCACACTTTGATTCCCAAACACCAGAGAAGTGAAAATATGTCATTTTTTATGAAATGTGTTGCTGCTAGCTTAAAGGATAAGTTATGTAACATATTAGTTCTCATGTATTTTCCCTTATTTCCTTTGGAACACTTTTGAAGACTCTGTTGTTTGAGTTGATGGTAACAAATCAATTGGCATAATTGACAGAGACAGGCTAATTGGTTGTGCCAAAGAAAGAATGGCAGGATCTTATTTTAAAATACTGGCACTGATCGATGTATCAGTACTAAGCTAGTGGAGTTGTCCCTACGTCTGGCCTATTCACAACTGTGTCTCTCAGCTATGTCTTTAATGTGCCAGACATTTCTGAGTGTGTGTTTGGATGATGAAATGGCTGATTGAGCAGTACATTATTTGTTTTGCCTTTTTTTGCTTCAAATCATAATAATTCTCTTTTGCCTCTCTACACTTTTCTTCGTCCACAGTAGCTCAGAAAGCCGTGAACGTGCATATGATCACAGCCCATATGGACACCATGAGCGCAGTGGAACTTTCGACAGGCAGCGGCACTACAACGCTGACTATTACCGTGATCGTTCTATGTTTGCTGCTGCTGGTCCAGGGAGCAGTGCTATTGGGGGAAGCTTTGAGGCAACAGACCCACATTTTGACTCTAGAATTAGAGACCCCTTCACTTTAACTAATTCTACACGACGTGACCTGTACAGAGATGACAGAGGACGACGTGTTGATAGAACTTACCATCACCGCCGAAGCCGATCATCTCATTCCTCACAATCGAGGCACCCTTCCCCCCAGCGGACCACAGGACAGACTCCCAAAACTCCTCATTCCCCTAAAAGAGCACCTTTGTCTCCTGGGAGAGGCCCGAGATCTCGGTCC
Organism: Selene dorsalis; assembly: GCA_900303245.1. Lineage (NCBI taxonomy): Eukaryota > Metazoa > Chordata > Actinopteri > Carangiformes > Carangidae > Selene > Selene dorsalis. The sequence continues at coordinate 56,789 of OMNW01015479.1, forward strand.
CGCAGCAGATCTTCAAGCTCTGATTCAGTCAGTAGCACCAGCAGCACAGGCAGCGGCAGGTGTGACATTTGTGTTGTCATAAACACTTCATGTTTTATGGGTGTACATGCTTAGACTGAGTGTGTCAGATCACTGCTAAATGATTCATTCATTTATTTTTTGTGACAACAGTGACTCAAACAGCAGCTCGAGTGACGGGTCACGTGCACGCTCCGTTCAGTCGTCGGCTACCCATGCCCCCCCCCAGTCTTCAATGGTGCTGGACTCAGATGAGCCACGCAGAAGCTTTGGAATTAAAGTGCAGAACCTACCAGTGCGCTCCACAGGTATGTTATTGTGTTTGATGTGCCTTTCAAAAGGTTTGCCTGAACTGTGATTCCAAACGTTGTATGTATCAAACTAAGATGTACCTGCCATTAATGTTGTTGACACCTAAATGTTTTTTATAATTAGCCTGAAATATTCAAGAAGTAACCTTGGGAACTGGGTAATGTAATGCTTTGTCAAGTAAGTATTGGTGGCCCTTGTATATATTGCAGTATACATATGTTTGGCCCAAACCTGGACCAAACTAGCACGTCCGGTCAGATTGGGCGGGCTGGCCCGGCCCGTACAGAACTCTACTGAGGTTATTATAGCCCATCAGTTTAACACCATGAGCTAATGTGTCTGTTTTTGTTTATAATCTCCTGTCCTTCAGCCTCATGTTCTCACTACACGCTGTTCTGTTGTCAACAAACACACGTGGAGATGGTGCTGCCACCGAACCACACAGCTGATAAATGATTGGCTGTTGGCCTGTCACTTAGCGTCCAGGGATATGATGGGCTGTTTCAATGAGCATACATGTCAAATTATCCAGTGTTTTATCGAGCTGTTTTCTTAGCACTATTGTCCAGGCCTAATATTCACAACTTTAATATCTTTATTTACTTTAGTATCCAAATACATATTGGTACCAGTACTGATACCGATACCAAAACGTTGGTATCGGGACAACACTAGAAAGCACTTTAATAGCGTTGTTTTGAATTCTATTCACTCAGGTTTTAACTGTTACTGGTAGCCTTTAAATTTGGATGTGAGCCTAGAGATGATCCTATTTCAAATGTTTTCAGACCTCTGCTCTGGCAAGTCTACTTGTAACACTGCACTTTTTTTGTAATTGATGCCCACTTCTAATTCAACATATTTGATCTACACCTATTAAAATCAAAACAATTAGAAATCCTTTCAAGCCTTAAGGGTATCATAATAATCATAATTATGATGGCTGCATAATAATTATCTATGTAGGGATATGCTTCTCGGCTCTTGAGAAAAAAATAGTTTTGCAGTAGGCTTCTGCTTTTGGAGACTCAGCATTGAATTACAGTATTCCATTTCTCTCAACAGACACCAGTTTAAAAGACGGACTCTTCCATGAATTCAAGAAACATGGGAAAGTGACGTCGGTGCAGATCCATGGAGCATCAGAGGACCGCTATGGTTTAGTCTTCTTTAGACAGCAAGAGGACCAAGAGAAGGCCCTTAGTGTCTCCAAAGGAAAGCTGTTCTTTGGCATGCTTATTGAAGTCACTGCCTGGAATGGTCCTGGTAAGTGATGATAAATATGATTTAGTATCATATAGCCTTATTCATTCCCCAAATGTCATTCTACAAAAAGCTCTTTGTGTACTGGTAGGGGATGACATGATCCTGAGCACAAGTAACAAGTTAGTTATATTAATGGTAAATCTCTTTCTTTTGTCAGAAACGGAGAGTGAAAATGAGTTCAGACCCTTGGATGGGCGAATAGATGAGTTCCACCCAAAGGCCACCAGGACGCTGTTTATAGGCAACCTTGAAAAGACCACCAGTTACCAACAGCTCCTTGACATTTTTCAGCGCTTTGGAGAAATTGTGGTAAGCTACCATTTCATATGTACTGTATAAGTAAATTTGTACTTGTTGTATAGTTCTATAATCGCTCTGTCTTTTCTGTACAAGGACATCGATATCAAGAAAGTAAATGGAGTTCCCCAGTATGCCTTTGTGCAGTATTCTGATATTGCCAGTGTGTGCAAGGCAATAAAAAAGATGGATGGGGAATATCTTGGAAGCAACAGACTGAAGGTAGTGTTTTTTTTTTGTTTTTTGTTTTATTGTAAACAGTAGTAACATTTCTGGATTGTGAAAGTTTTCAGTCTAATGTATACTCAATGTGTGCGTGTGTGTGGTTTTTTCTTTTTTTTTTTCTTGAAGCTTGGTTTTGGGAAGAGTATGCCCACAACATGTGTTTGGCTAGACGGTTTGGCCACCAATATTACAGAACAATACCTCACACGGCATTTCTGTCGCTATGGACATGTAGTTAAGGTAAGGTTTTATCTTGCTAAAGATTTCCTGCCCTTGATTTAAATGTAATGTATGAAAATGTGACTTTAATTTGTCCTTGTTTTTAGGTTGTGTTCGATAGATTGAAAGGGATGGCCCTCATCATGTACAATAACACAGATTTTGCTCAGGCAGCTGTAAGGGAAACCAAAGGCTGGAAAATTGGTGGCAACAAAATAAAGGTAAAAAAGAGAATTGTATGAACTACCTGAGTGTTTTGTAAAACTTGCTTTTCTTGTGTTTGTCTTTATTTAACATGGCATGCCTTTATTTATGATAGGTGGACTTTGCAAGTCAAGAGAGTCAGATGGCCTTCTACCGATCTATGCAGGCATCTGGTCAAGACATCAGAGACTTCTACGAAATCCCCCCTGAGCGACGGTAAATGGCCCTTATTGTTGATTGCATACAGTTGACATTTATTTTATTATCATTTCAAATAATTATTTCAAAAGATATTAATCCTGACAAACATGTCAGATCTTAGGTGATGGTGTAGAGAAACTGTAAAATTGCAAAATATGGAAATGGTAGTGCAACTTAAATTATTCAGGTGGTTAACAGAAATCATTACTTTTCTCTTCCTGTTCTCTCCTTTCACCTTACAGAGATGACCGCAGACCTCCATATCATGAATTCTCAGCAGAGAGGGCTTACTATGAGAATATACGGACTCCTGGTCTCTATCCAGAGGATGCTCGAAGAGATTATGCGGCTCGAAGCAGAGAGCGCTTTCCAGAACTGGAACATTATCAGGGGGATCACTTTGACCCACGTTATCATGAAGACCCACGAGACTACAGGGATTACAGAGACCCTTTTGAGCAAGACATACGGAAATACACATACATACAAAGAGAGCGAGAAAGAGAGCGAGAACGCTTTGAGGCTGACCGCAGCAGGTGGAGCCCTTCCCATCCAAGGCGACCTATTACTCCAACAGTATCACCTTCACCATCTGAACGTGCTCCCAGAGACTCAGAAAGACGAGTTTATAGCCAGTCCTCTGAAAGAAGTGGTAGTGTGAGTTCAATGTCACCACCACACTTTGACAAATCAGATAAGGCCGTGCTAGAACATCCCTCTAAGAGCGACAAAAGTGAGAAGAGCAGTCAACCAGATCGTGTTACAGGTGCTGAGAAAACCAAACGTACAAAAAGAAAAGAGAAAGGTGACAAAGACAAAGCTGAGAAGATCAAATCAAGGAAAGCAAAGGGGCAATCCCCATCCAACACATTGACTGAAACAGAGCTTGATCCTGCTTTTGATGGAAGCTCTGGAAGAGGAAGGGGGTCAGACCAGGATGCTCATGAGAGGCAGAAATGTAAGGGGGAAAGTGACTCTGTTACTGGAAATCAGTTATCAACTGCCCATCACGACCCTGTAAAAATTGAAAGACCTGAAATGAGTAAAGCTGATAATTCAGACTTGGATGGAAAAAACCGCCTTAAGAAACATCTGAGGTCTGATACTGGAAATGACGGGAAAGATTTATCAGTGAATTCAGACCGCCTTGCTGCAAGAAAAAGGCGCTTTGCTGAGTCTGGTGGCAGGACTATTCGCCAGAAAAGAAGCAGGCATGAGGAAGAAGATGGTAATCAGTCCTCTGACTTTGGTGCCAATTCAACATATTTAAAAGAGTCAGATGCTGACAAACACAAAGAATCACAACGGAGAGACTCAAGACTGAAAACTGATAAAAGTGGCACTCCAAAGGATGGTCAAGAGGATCTTAGAGGACAAAGGGAGAAATCGGAGGTGTCTTTGGACACACTGGAGTCAAAACGACATCCAGGGAATATTACATCCAGAAGGTTTTCACATGAGGGAGTTGCAGAACAAAGCAATGCAAGAGAACAAGAACACCAAACTGCTTTCAAATTTGGTGCTCAGAATACCGACTCTGACAGAAATGCAAATGCAAAAAACAAGGAAGACCATGTTGACATTGACCTGTCTCAGAGTTACCGCAAACAAATGGAGCAGAACAGACGTTTGCACCAGCAACAACAACAGCGTGAGTCTGACAAATCTGACAAACCAGAAAGTCCCCAAATAAGTGAAACTGATGACTTGGAACATCGCAGTCTTGTGCATGACGTTGGTAAACCACCTGAGGATGTCACAGATAATTTCCCATCTCACAAACTGAAGAAACTAGACCAATTTGACACAGACTCAGGGATAAAGAGGGAGCGTATCTACAGGAGCTTTAGACAAAAAAGTGAAGATCCTGACTGGAACAACACCTCATCCCCGGGACATCAGCACTTCTCCCACCATGCAGATGAGGACTTTGTGGATCCTGCTCAAAAAGAATTAAGTAGAAATGATGAAAAAATTCATACAGATCTGGATCATTCAGTCAAAAGGACACATAGCACACAAGTAAATAAACCAAACACTCCTTTACTTAGTGTGGAAGAAGAGCAACAAAAGAGATGGGAGAGCAGAGTCAAACAAGACTTGTTACCTGACCTGAACTTTTCCAGAAGTCTAAATAAAAACATTCACAATTGCAAGCGTATGGAATATGGTATTTGGCATGACTTGGAGCCTGGGGAAGTGAGATCCGACTCTGAAGAGGACAGAGAGCCCAAACCCCATTCCCCTGTGCCTTCAACATCTATACCTTTTACCGAGAGGCCAAGGGTTGACAGATTTTCCGATCCCAAACTAGCTCATCTTGAAAGGAACAAATTCTACTCCTTTGCCCTTGACCAGACTATTACACCTGATACAAAAGCTCTGCTTGAGCGTGCAAAATCTCTTTCATCTTCCAGAGAAGACAACTGGTCATTTTTGGACTATGATTCTCACTTTGCCAGATTCCGTGACAGAAAAGATACTGAGAAAGTGGAGTCAGCGCCGAGACCT
>OMNW01015479.1:62061-74839 GCA_900303245.1 Selene dorsalis
TCAGCGCCGAGACCTACACCTTCCTGGTACATGAAAAAGAAAAAGATTCGAAGTGGATCTGAAGACAAAATTGATGACAGGAAGGAAGAGCCTAAGCCTGAGGAGCAGGAACGCAGGGAACTGTTTGCATCCCGCTTCCTTCATAGCCCTGTCTTTGAGCTGGACTCAAGGCGCCTTCAACACTTGGAACGCAAACATGAAGAACCTGAGCATACACAAACTCAACAACCTCAGCAAGGGACGGTAGACGGAGAACTTGACTCAGGGCCAGTTGTTCTTTTCCATAGTCGTTTTTTGGAACTCACAAGACTACAGCAAAAGAATAAAACACCACAGGTGCAAGAGACAAAGGCGGACACCGTGCTTACAAATGAGAATAAAATGGAGAAGGCAATTGCTCAAGAGCAGCAAACTGTGCGCTCACCTGAAACTACTGGACCTATCATGGAGCCAGAAATTAAGCCCATTAGTCCAGCTGAGGAGCAGATTTCTGAACCCAAACTCATGCCCACTTCTGTCTCTCCATCTGTGGTCAAGGACTCTCCTCCACCAGAAGACAAATGTGTTGCAGTAAATCCAGTCTCTGATCCTTATCCCACTGTGTCTTTGATAAAGGAGGAGGTAAAAGAAGAGGTACAGGAAAACAAACCTGCTGTCCCCATGCACCACCCACCGAGTGAGATGACATTAACATCTGATTCTGAATTTGCATCTGTTACAGCATGTGAACCCAGTTACTCAGTGGATAGATGTAAACTTTCTCCAGCTGAAGAGAAATCAGATAGTATAGCAGAGGATGTAAAACCTCCAATTACAGAACAACCATGTGATTCACATGATGAGTTTATTAGTTCAGAACCGGAGCTGGATCTTGATACGACACATCCAGAAGTGCCTGAAGCCACTAGCCCCATACCATCTAGCCTTACAGAGGAGGTGGCTGTAATAAAGAAAGAGGCACATTCCACAGCTCAAGCAGTAGCAGAACCTGAGGTAGAGACGAAACTTCAAGTTTGCAAAGTGCAGATGTCTGTTGATAATGACACAAATGATGAGCCAATCTCATCCCAGAAAGAGCATAAAACAAAAGAAATGAAAACTAAAAAGTGCAAACAATCCCCTGCTCAAGGTACTTCTGTTCCAGTCATGCCTGTCTCTGGTTCTGAGAAACAAGCTACACGCAAGAGTGAGCGCATTGACAAAGAGAAGATGAAACGTGCATCATCGCCAAGAGCTGAACCGAAGTCCACAGGAAAATCTCCTATTCATGGATCGGATCCTGATATGTTAGAGCAGAGTATATCATTGGGCAGAGCTAGACGAAGAAATGTCAAATCTGTTTATGCCACCCCAGTTGAAGATGATGCACCAGTTCGTTCTGGAAAGGAAATTACAGAGTCACCGCGATCTGTGCGAAAGAGAGCTACAGAGAAAGATGCAATACAACAGAATATTGAACAGGATCCACCTGCTCCGACCCCCACAGCCAAGCGGGGTCGTCCTCCCAAGAACCGCAGACAAGGTGAAGAGACCGTTAAAGTAGAAAAATCAAAAATGGACAATAAAGACACGGATTCAAATGAATCTGAAAGTGGTGAACGAATTCCAAGAGTATCGAAAGGGAAAACATCCCCTCATGTCACAAAAGGGTCATCGAATCCGATGTCCACAGCCCTAGGAACAACAAAGAAGGGGGACAAAACTGAGGTGGCTGAAGATGATTATCAGGACATTGATTTAACAGATGAAGATGCTGTGGCATTGCAAGATTCATCAAGTTCATATAAAGAAGATTCATCTACAAAAGTTGACCAAACAAAAGAGGAGAAAGACAAACAAGGTAGAGAATTTGGCAAAGATAAAGATGTACTCCATGAAAAGGATTGTGAGGGTAAATCAAATGGGAAAGAGACAGATTCCTCAGTTGTAGAGGAGAAACCCACCTCAGAAAAAGAACGGATTGTCAGAGGAAAAACCAAGCTGACTAAGACTCCCAAGTCTCCTGTCCTCAAAAACCTCAAAATAAGGCTGAATGTCACAGAGGTGAAAGATCTTCTTCAGTTGGGGGATGATGAGCATGGAAATCAAGAAGAAACTTCAAAAAAGTTGAAGCCTGGTGACCACAGTGATCATGTTTTAAAATGCACTGATGATAAGGGAGATTCCAACAATGAAGGAATTGAAAATGTTGACATGGAAAAAAAGGAGGTTCTGGAAACACCTAAAAGCTTAATTTCCCAGGAGTTGGAATTGGAGCAGGCTGTAGAGAATATTGCCAAATTTACAGATCCAGCTTTTCCAGCAGAATCACCAATGCCACCTGTTTCACATTCAGAAGTGAAAAGTGACCCAGATGAAGAAAAATCTTCTAATCCTGCCAGTGAAACTGAGCTCATGGCTGCAATTGACTCCATAACTGGTGAGGATGTACCTGCACCCTTGCCCCAGCCCCCTCCACTAAGTACAGATGTTGGCTCTGAGCCTGAGATGCAAGACCTCATTCAGCCTACTAAGGAAGATGAACCGGAATCAAATTCATCCACTATTCAGGAGGAGCATGTCTTTCCAACCACGCCCAAAAAGGGAGCCAAGGGAAGACCTAAGACACCTAAACGTAAAGGCCAGAAGCAAGTAAGAAAGGATTTAAAGGAAGGACATTCAGTAAATGATGACTTGACAGCTACAGTAACAGATAGCTTGGCCTCGGGTGTAAAGATTGTCTCTGAGACAACTCCATCAGCATCCGTTATAACTCCTACTACTTGGAAGCCAGACCCTGAACCTTCAACTACTAAGGCTACTGATGTAAAAGCAGAAGCAGAGCCATCTTCTGAAGAACCGATTCAGCATCCTAAAGCAGTTTACCCACAGTCTAAGAGTCCAATATGTCCAAAGCCTCAACCGCTGCCATCTGAGTGCATCTCCCCATCCCTGTCTCCACTAGCAAATAGGCCAAATATCAGATCCATTCAAACAAGTAGAATTCCTGTTTCTCCACCAGATTGGCGCCACCATTCTAAAGACCCAGGTGTCTCCACTTTATCTGTCAAGCCATTAGCTTCCAAGGAAAACCAACTTTTACCCTCAGATTCTGAAAACACAGAAACGGAACATGGCACAAGTGACCTGAGACAGATTCTCATGAAACACAAGAATATTTCCCTGCCAGGCAGTAGTTCTATATCTAGTAATCTGCCCACCCTCCGAGACCAAAACCCATCTGAAAGTAATACTCTGTCAGCTGTTGTGCCAAATAAATCACCACTGCCTGATAATAGAATGCCAGTTCATTCAGTCCCACCAATTGTTCGACCTCCGGTCTCACTACCATCTCCAGAGACAAAATCTGTGATCTCTGTTATTGCATCCACTGCAACCTCTGTTATCAGTCGTGTTTGCAACCCCCCTGAGCCGGAAGATAAAGTAAACATGAACATTGGGAATCCCTGTGTGGACATGTCTCTGCCGAAACCAACTTATAGGCCCACCAAAGATGATACTGGATCGTACCATGGGTCATCTGTAGGTGATGAAGGGGGAAGTGCTGCACGCTGCCTTGTTGAGAGTCCCACTCTTGGTATGGGATCGTGCCCTGGTCTCAGGGTAAACACATCTGAGGGAGTGGTCGTGTTGAGCCACTCAGGGCAGAAAACTGAGGGACCCCAAAGGATAAGTGCAAAAATAAGTCAGATTCCACAAGCAACAGCAGGTGACATGGAATCTCAGCAGCTGGTATCAATGCCCCAGATAAAACAGGAAATGTATGGTCATTCCCAGTCAGGACTTCAAAAGGGGCCTTCATCACAGTCAGAGCATGGGCATCTCGGTAAGACACAGTCAGCTTTATCCTCTATTAAACAAGAAAACTCTGGTTTGGAAAAGATGGAATCTACTTATCAGTCTGGACCTCAAGGAGTAGTAAAGCGTCTCACACCAGGTGCCCAACAAGTATTGAGTTATCAAGACTACATGCCATTAAAACATCAAAAGAAAATGGACAGTGCTGATCCTCATAGTACAGATGGAGGTAAACCTCCTTGGACCTCTGCCATAAGTCCTGCAATAAGCCCCCATTTGCCATCTCCACCAGGCAACCATGTTGGATATGTTACAGCAACTGGCGACAGAGCAACTTCACATCTCAGTGGGGTGAAACAGGAACCACGGTCCCCACGCAAGTCTGGTCACCCGCACTCTCCATTTACTAAAGTGTCTTCACCCATAGGCTCTTCATCACCCAAAGGCATACCAGTGATGTTATCCACCGGCCTTCCTGCCATGCAACAGTTTATTACAGGTGTACATCATCCAGAGCAGTCTGTTATTATGCCCCCTCACAGTGTACCTGGAGGCTTGGGGCGGATGTCTCCACACTGTGTCACCCAATCAATTCCAGTGGGTCATCTTGTCCAAGGAGATGTTCGGGTCAACACGCCACCTCTCTCTGTGATGAGCTACGGGATGCATAGTGAGTCCCTTGCCTCTCCTTGGTCTGGTCCCATGCAACCACGGCCCACCTCACCCCAGGCTGTTGGCAGAGACAAGGTTCTCAAAGTAAACCCTGGTTCTTTGAGAGGTCATGAGGGGGAACAGGAAGAGGCCAGACACTACCACATGGCAGGAAGACAGTCAGCCACACAACTAAAACCAGAGACTATGCAGTCGGATCCCCGTGGGTCTCTGCGAAGTAGTGTCCAACTGGAAACATACATGGCACCTAGAGATATGCGTGTGCTCTTGCACCAACAAGGGGAGCGTTCAGCCACAGACCCACATTCTGGACACATTCAAGAGACTCTTACCCCTTCTTCAACACCTTCCACCATGCCTTCATCCTTGTCACCACGATCACATGTTTTGCCTAAAGGTGTGTCTGAGAAGGACATGTCGAAGCCATTAGAGGCAAAGAGGTCCCACTCCCCTCTTCCTAAAGATGGAATGATGGGTATCCGACAGTCTGGGCAAGCAATGGCATCTCCCCAGAGTGTTCAACTAATGCCACCGGGACCTAGTGGCTCATTTCCAGAGTACTCTGGGATGTACACAAATCCAAGAAGCATCCATTCTCAGATACCAGAAACGTCTCCCGTTGGACTCAACCAGCCACCACTGAATGTCACACCAACTATGGTGAGTTTACCCTCATGAAAGTTTTACTTGTTTACTTTTATCCTCCCCATTGATTATAGACTTATCATTAGAGCAGCAAAGGAGTAGAGTTTAGTTGTAAAACAAGTGAAACTGAATATGACCTCTGTGAAAGTAGAATTCATTGCAGACCTTTTATACTAGACTGCATTAGTTTTAGTTGACATGAAAATCTACTGCATTGAGTGAGTTTGTGATCTGTTTTAGTACAATCATGTTACAGAAACTGCTCGTAACACAGTGCACTATTTTCACATGTCCTTAGGCTGCAGACCTCCAGGCAAAACCAGATGGCAAGATGACGCAGCCTGTTAATATGGTGCAGTTGCTAACGGTGAGACAGACTCTTAAAATTATAATACAACAATTGTGTTTAGGGTTTTGTTGGCATGAACAAGAACCAACTTTGTCTGACAAACATGTCTTTGTTTTGTCTCATATTTAAACAGAAATACCCTATTGTGTGGCAAGGCCTGCTGGCACTGAAGAATGACACAGCTGCGGTCCAGTTGCATTTTGTCTGTGGCAACAAAGCCTTGGCTCATCGATCACTCCCCTTACAAGAAGGGGGCGCACTGCTGAGGATAGTCCAGAGAATGAGACTAGAGGCGTCACAACTGGAGAGCGTAGCCAGAAGAATGACAGTGCGTGTTTTGTCTTGCCCCCAGTTTTTTCTGTTTCATTCAATTTGTTCTACTAATAACACTTAATTTATTTTCCTAATCAGGGGGATAGCGACTACTGTCTTCTTCTTGCTCTGCCATGTGGACGAGATCAAGACGATGTCCTAAACCAAACTCAAGCTCTTAAGGCTGCTTTCATAAACTACCTGCAGACAAAGTTGGCTGCTGGTATCATCAATATTCCCAACCCAGGTTCCAATCAGGTGAGACATGATTGAAACTGCAGTCTATTTTAAGACATGTTTTGTTTTTAATTTTCTCAGTGCAGTTACTTGGTTTGTTGAGTCTGATTTATGTGGTGGACCGAGGTGTAGGTTGTGGCAATTGTCAGTCTTGCCCTTTGCCAGTTGAAGGTAGTCTATGACTGAAGAAGTCCCAGAGCACCAATCTGAAATTGGTTGGGAAAATAACATTGACACATTGTCTAACATCCACAGACTAGACATAAGAGGGCTGTGTGCAGTAGTTAAATAAATCCAACAGGGATGATTTACTAGGATTTAATTATAGCTCATGATAAACTACCTTAGAATATATATAAGATAAGGGCATAAAAATACTGATATATATAGTAAACTAGATTTGAATCCATTGAGTTGAGGCTAGTGATTTTTCCTTTTTTGCTTAAAATCTCACTTTGATGATATTTTATATGAATAATATAATCAGATGTGTTGTGTAAATCAGGCTTTTCATTGTTTTTCTCCAGCCCGCCTATGTGCTACAGATTTTCCCACCCTGCGAATTTTCGGAGAGCCACTTATCCCAGCTTGCTCCTGACCTCCTCAACAGGATCTCCAGCATCTCACCACACCTCATGATTGTCATCACCTCTGTGTAACCTTCAGAGCTGGGAACTGTCCCATGGATGAATGTTCTCACTGATGAGCCTCAGGAAACCAGAGGAATATGAGAACTTGTTTTTTTTTTGGTTTTTTTTCTTCCTTGAACACAATGGGAATGTGTAGGATATACCCTATCAACACTTCTTTTTTTTCCTTCTTTTTTTTTTTTTTTTTTTTGCTTTTTCCATTTCTTTTGTCACTCCTGTCTGGTATTTTTGTCCTTCTCAAAAGAACTCAGGGATGGACCAAACCAGAATCAGTCTTATTTGACCATCTCTCTGCTGTATTTCTATTTATTGGAGTTTTATTTTAATGTTCGGGAAAGCTCTGAAGAAAAATGTTAAATGAACAAGAGTGACTTTTTGGGTGGCCTTTTTTCTTTCATCTTTCTTTTTATTGATTGTCATGTTAATTTCTTCACTAGAGAGGATCATAGATGCTGTTGTGCTACAATGGCTAAAAGACATTTCATTGTGTAATTTTAAATAATTATGTACAGACTTCCTCACCCAAGCTTTCTTTAGAGGAGGAACAATTACCTTGTAAAACTATGGAGACCCTGTAGAGGACCATGTTCGTTTAACAGCTACTTTAATTCCACCAGCTCTGCTCATTTTCTCACACTACTGAAGCAGTTACACCTCTGGCACCTGCCTTTGCATTGAACAAGCTACAGTATGATCTGGGAGTTTTTGAATACAGGACTTTGTAAATATTTTAAATATTTAAACTTGATCATGAACCTGGACAACAGAGACGTGAACTCTGGGACTTACCAGAATGCAGTGTGAAAATTTAGATGGATATCATTGACTTTTGGGTGTAAATACTTGTAACACAAGAAGGTTGGCAAACTCTCCTGTGGAGTCTGCTAATGGCACTTCATATTTTGTAACTCAAATAAAACAAACTCCAGAAAACTTGAATATTTAATATATAATCCTCTTTTATGTTGTGTGTCTTTGGAAAGAACATTTACCTTTATATTGATTTATACTTCCACTTTTCCCCTTTATTATATCTTTTCTGTATTACAACAAGCTATAAATAATTCAGTTAAACATGCCACAGCCCTCCTTCATGAGGGTTGTTATTTTAAGTTTTGTTGAAAATTTTGCTGAAAGGAGCTGAATCCAGTGGATGATGATTTTGGAGGTTGTAGTTAACACTGTAGTTTAAAGGTGTTACAGAGGCACTCTGATTATAATCTCACTGAAAGTCAGAATCACTCCAGGACTGTTGTAATAGGCTACATTATCTAAACCGGGTGTTCCTGATAAACTGTCATTAAGGGGGATGTCAACAATTGCTGATTACTTCATTTGCTGAGTGCCTTGTATAATGAAATTAAGAAGGTAGTGATGAGCCAGGACAAGACCCACAAATTAACATGATGTGTGAATGAGCACAACTGAACTGAATGAACTGTGCATCACATGTAGAACAACGTAAGTGTGTGGCTGTTGGGGCAGTTCAATGTTCCTGTGAAAATCTCGATTAGATTAGAGGTAATATGAGAGTTGAAATTTTGAGCAAGGAGCTGATGAAAGGGTTCGGAAAGTGGAGACATTTTCTTGCAGTCATTGTTCAGTGAGTGGTGAAGGTAAGGTGCTGGATCTGGATCCTTCGTTCATTCTCCAACGTACTAGACTGTTCCTGGAATACCTGGAGTCTCAACTGTTACTCTGACTGCTGTGGAGCCATAGGAGTGGCATATTCAGAAAATATAAACAAGAATCAATAAAACAACAATGGGGAAAAAAAAACAACTTTTTTTATGATATCGTATTGTGAGAAAAATCAACAGGTAGTATTTTTTTATTGTTTAATACCCACACTTCTAAAATATTTATTGTTTTATGAATTCCCATTTTATATTATCATGCTTATTTTATTCTTCTTCTATTTTTTGTTTTCTGTTTTTTAAAGCACTGCTATGAATCCACAGTCTTGAGTTGCATTTGAGTATTAAACTTTAATGGATGTCCTTTGGGTGATGATAAGGAATGTCACATAAGAAAAGTGGTATATTCTGCTCACAACAGCAGAGTTGTACACACAGTGATTTTTACTGTATATAAGACATGCAAAGCTACTGTGGTTTGCTGCTCATAATTTATAACATGATCATTTTTTTGCACTAGTGTTTCAAGTCTACACTGGAGCCAAACAGTGCCACCAGCTGGTCTTCATACTGAGAGATGTTCCTCTTCATGATGTCCATACAGGGGCCCAGCAAACGCTCAAAAGCCTGGATGTCGATTACTGAGAGAGAAACAAACACATTTAGAATTCAGCCTGTTGCAGGCTTTGTAGTTTAAGTGACAACAGTCTAAACAGAACAAAAACTAGTTTGTGCACAGTTTTGTGTGTTTTTCAGAGTACTGTCATGACATGATCAATATGATGTTAAGCCAATATGATGTTACTAAAACTCCCCCGTGGCAAATCAAGAGGCACAGAGAAAACAATATTTGGGTTAAAATGATGTGTGAGTATGAGCTACACCTTCACCATGAAGCCTTCTCTGCTGCTTCACACAACGTGGGACATCTTGTGTGAAGTTACACACTTTTTCCAGCATTATAGATAAGAATCTTTATTTCTGCACTTGACTTTTATGGAAACATTTTGGTTAATGTTCAGATGTTGAGTCACCTCTATCATGTGGCATGCAGATATTTATTCCCATCTCTGCTGTGATCTGAGGCCTGTGTCCCCCTCCACTTCCTGGAACCATCTTAAGCATCTTAAGTGGTATGCATTTGTATAGAGGTTAACTACAGCCACGGGGGGATACACCTGGTTGTGAACTGTGCTGGAGCACTTCATCAAGTACCAAAACTTGGCATTCATTTTCACTCTCCAATGCAACATGTGGTTTAAATCGACATTCACCTTTGATTTAGATAAATCTGTAGTTTGGCAGTGTGTGTTTGGACATTTAACATCTGACTGATCTGCTTGTTTTACTGTATGAGCAAAAATATTTTTCTTTTTAAAAAAAAAACCATCTTAATAGAATCTAAAACTACGACACTGTTCCTCTACAACTTATATCTAATATATAACTTCATACTGTATCTGCACTTATAAAAAAATTGAAACTGGAATGATCCTCAGACTTAGTTGAGGTCTTATAACACTGCTACTATACATCAGATCCATCAATTTAGGAGATTAAGTTTCCCAGTCTTGAAGTTGTATTTCTATATGATCACATCTTGCCCGTCAAAGTGTTTGGTCAGTATCTGACACTAGGGAGCCTGTCCACTGACAGACTATGAGATTATAAACACATAAAAGTTCCTCAGTGTTTCTAGGGAAAATGTTTGGATTGAAAAAGTCCCAAGACATTTTGTGTCTTTGTTACTGCTCAGTGTCTCTTGTTGTGTAACTCTGTGGCAGTTCTGCGTTGGTAGTTGTTTTTATTCTGTTGCAGTTTTTTTTAGCCTTTCTGAGGCAGCCTGTGGTTGTTCTGCCTCCCTGTGTTTTAAATTTGTTGTAGTCATTGCATCTGTTTAAGGCGGTTTCTCCATCACTGACATCACTGCATTTCTTAGCCATTCTGCTCCTTTGTTGTCTCTTTGTAGCTGTTTCATATCTCTGTCTGGCTGACTTTTTAACAAGAAAAGAACAAAAACTCTCATGCGCTCAGGGATCCCTCTGGGACCTGGACCTGGACTCCTGTGCCCTTTTGACCCATTTAGTAATCCAAGCGACACACACACTGAAAACAATTCCCTGTCCCTCCTGAAATGGACAGACATACCTAAGCATTTGGTTTCTCCCACAGCGTAAACAGACGCTGCTCGTGGTTTGTTGGTCACCAGTGCCAGTTCCCCAAAATACTGCCCTCTAGAGCAGCGAGCCACTTCCACCTCAGCGTTGTCCTGCTGGCCGACCTTTGTCTGGAACAGACAGAGGAACCTGTGAGTCCTGTAGTTAGTTTGCTATCAGCAGATGTTACCATAATCTAAATAAAACAAATATATAACATCCACCCGCTGGTAAACACCAGCACATTCTGACACTGTGCTGCTTACTTTGCTCTTTATCATTATCTTCACCTCTCCTGATTCCACGATGTAGAAACAGTCGGCCGTCTCCCCCTGCAGGTGCAGACAACAGCCTCTATTAAATCCAAACAAACTAAACCAGTTAGAAACACTAGGGGCAACTACTGTCCCAACACTGTACCTGTGTGATTATACAATCTCCATCTTTAAATCCTCGTGCTCCCAGAACATCAACAATCTTCATCCTCTCAGAGAGCTTGAGGCAAGAAAACCAAACATGGAGACACCATAAGCATAAGGTGACTGAATGTCCATCTATTGAACAACTCTAACGTTTGTGCACAAGTTCTGTTTCTGATACAAACCTCAAGAGACTTCAGTAGAGGAACACACTCAATAAAGGCTTCGTACATCCTCCTTTTCTTTGCGTTGTTTTTCACGATCAGTCTGTGAAATGTGGCCCGATCCTGAAAAATAAAAAATAAGATACACCAACCAACCATCTTCTTCAGCTCTATGTTTTATTTTCCTTCAGTTTTAGAAGTGAAGTTTGTAAGAACTCTTCATTTGTCTCTTTATCTTTCTCTACTTAGGCAACATGGTCAGTTCACTCCTCAGGTATTACATGATGCTTTGGTGTGGTGAAAGTCATGACCCTCTGTTGACTCACCAGGCCCCACAGGGCGCCTTCGTCCGTTGCAACGATCGTGGCAGCTCGTGGTGTGTTGTACATGAGAGCCAGCTCACCAAAACTCCCCTTGTTGTCATACTTTCCAACACAAATACTGACTCCATCCTTCTGCACAAAAATATCATACGTGCCCCTGGGAACGGTGGGAGGTGTAGAAGTCAGTGTAAGCTGGGTTAGATAGAAGAACTATAAAGAAAACAGTGTGAAATCTCTCACTCACTTTTCTATGACATAGAAATTGTCTCCGTCATCTCCTTGGTCTATGATGTGCTCCTGAGGTTTGACGAATACCTCGAACATGGCGTCCAAAACCTCATGGAACTGCTCCTGGAGGACATGAACCCGCTTTTCAAGTCAAAGTGCTCACACTCTGAACTGTCCACATAGTGTCTGAACTGTTTATACATGCTCAGACTCATCCAGTACTGTATTGACACCATTGCACTATGAACACATCTTTGAATCCACCTGCACTTGATATTTGCGCTTTTGTACATCCATGTTTTCTACTTTCTACATGCTCTCTGTATATACTGTAAATATTTATACTCATATATCATTCTATACCCTGTACTTCTGCATCTATATATTTATATATGCATTTCATTGCCTTGTACTTATGACATGACAATAAAGTTGACTCTAATCTAATCTTTATGTGAAGGATAATGAGACACATATTCACAAAGAGGAAAACCCAGAGGGACAACAGGAGGTTGTTTTTTTCATACAGCTGTGGTGTTGTACCTGCTCCAGAGTTTTAAACAGTAAGATGTCTCTGCATGCGTCCTGAAGCCTGCGACGCTGCTCATCTGTTTTAGGATGCACCACCCGAGGCTCTGCATCATCATCCTCATCATCGTCAGGGTTGTATGCCTCTGCACAAACTACAGCAGGACCAACAAATGAAAAAACTAAACGGTGGCCAACACTGATTAATATTCATGACACAGTGTGTTGCAGTTACTGACCTGAAACTCTGCGGTTATATTTACTGGTGGTGGACTCTGTGGAGGAGAGATGATGATGGATTTATTTGTCTAGATCAGTGAGGACTATGGAAGACAGGTCATCCACTGTGTTGCTGCACCTCCTGTGATGTTGTTAGTTCTCGTATGTTCATTGTGTAATGGAAGTGCATTCTGTTCACAGGGATGTCTGCTCCTCTATGACCATATGACCGTAGTTTGAAACTTTATATTAATACAGTTTTTTTGTGTACTTGCTAATCTCAGTCTCTAGATGATTTCCCTGTTCTCTGTGTGTTGCTGACAGTATAAAACTTTGTGGTTTGAAAGATTAACATGATGTTTCTTAAAGTTCTGTTTTTTCATCTAGACACCAAACAAAATAACATGTCAATACTCACTAATAGTGTCTTCCCCCTCCTCC
>OMNW01015480.1:0-11814 GCA_900303245.1 Selene dorsalis
CCCCCCCCCCAGAACCGCCACAGTGTGTGTTGCTGAGATTTGATCTCACAATAACTGCTCTGTAAAACTGACATAAGAAGTTACCTGTTCATCTGTGCAAGTTGTGTCCAAACATGCAAATAAATCCTGCCAATAATCTGGCAAACCATGATGATGATGATGACAATGATAAATTAAGGGATTGTGAATTCAGCTCAAAGTACCGGGTTTTCCAGTGGAGAACGTCTGACTGTCTCATACAACAAGTCGGGACCCATCACCTCTCTCAGAAAGGAAATTTGTTCACACGACTGGTTCCTGTATGAGGCCTGTTGTCTCTGAAAAGTTTTTTTTTTGTTGTTTGTTTGTTTTTAAATTCAACTTTGATTATACAACACGATTTTTTTCACCACTGTTAAGTTCTATATATATATATATGTTGTGGTTATATAGCTTTGCTAACCATCCATGTTTCAGTGAATATAATCACAATCTCTCATTTTTGTATTAAGTCATCGTGCTGAATAATGGCCAGAGGTGATTCTGCGGAACATTATGATGTCACAGTGATATTCATGTTTGATCTTTTGTCTACATAATGTCATCATATAATCATTTTATACTAAAGACATTTAAATTAAAATCTGTTACAATTAGTGTGTGAATTTTCAAGTTATAACCAAAAATGTGCTTAGTGCAGTAAAAGTGACCTTTGACATTAAACCAGGTACAAGTGAGCATATGTGCCAAATATGAAGAAAATTCCTCCATTCCCTGAGATACTGTGCTCACGAGTGTGGGATTAAAGGGCTTGTGAAAGTATGGACAGACAGCCTGAAAACACAGTGTGTACAACCCTGAGGCAGTAAAAAATATATTTTGTTTTTTTAAATGTCAATCTGAAAAGTAGGTGTAAGAAAACTGCAACATTTCCTCTGAAATGTAGAGTTATACAGCAATATAGTAATTATATAAAAGAGAAACATTAAAATACGATAGCTGTGCTTGACTGCAGTTGTGATTGACAGAAAGTGACCTGAATGATAACATGTGGGAAAAATGAAAGCAGCTCATACACAGATAGATATATCTTGAAGAAAATATGTGAGCAACAGAGAATGCTTAAGATTGCGAAGTATTGACTGGTTACAGTTAACAAAGCTGTTCTCAAAAGGCATCGCCATGAGAACAGAAATGGATTCCTATGAATGTGGAGTAGTCATAGTGCAAGATCAGCAATTATATGGAGCAAGAAGACTGATGTTTTCTTCAATAGCAGTTTGACAGGTGTAGTTACTCGATTTCAAGTGGAATAAAACTGGAACCGGGGAGGTTAGTGTTGTTGTCTTTGGCTGAATGGTTTCACACAGATCTCAACAGCAGATGAGCTGTTCAAGCTTTTGAAAAAAAAACAGTATCTCATAGACACACATGGGACAGAGCACATGAGTCATGTCTGTGAGCTTCCTTTTGAGAGCATAGCCACTTAGGTGTGTCAGCATGCATACAGTATTTGTGTGCATCTTGTGTGTAAATGCGTGGGTGTGATTGCTGCTTGGACTGTGTGAGATAAACAGGACATGCTCCGAGGAGTGGGACGAAGGCCAGTGGACACAGCTGAGGAGGCAGCTGTGAGGAGGAGGAGAGGTGGAAGGAGCGGGGAGGGAACGAAGAAGAGAAAGAAGGGAAGGGAGGGAGGAGAGCAACACACTGTGGAGGGCAAAGTGCCCTGACAGCCACAGGAGTCGCAGGGTGGGAGCTCTCCAGGTTTGACAGATGGACAGACAGGGCTACGCCCTGCTGGCAGACTGTGGCTCTTGATACCAACATGGATGCACAGACACATCAATAGGCACCTAACACACTCAAACACCTATATGAGAATATGGAAATATCCACATACTGATGCATAAAGAACACAGAGACTGCAACAGGACTGATGCAGATGGACAAACCCTTAGTATTTCAAGAAATTAACACAAACGGATGGAAGCCTGCGAGCTTAGATCAGGCAGAAAACTCATGCTGCATTGCTTTACTCACATGACAGGCTTCTCTCAATCATATACGCCCTCTCAATTTGGCGCGCTATTTAAAACTGCCAAATATTCCTTTTCCTTTTCCTTTTTGCTGCCGGTGACGCTGCTGCTCTGCTTACTATCGCCTACTGCCTATTGTTTCAGCCCCACCTCCACCCCAGCATCCACCTGCACGTTCCTGGGGGGTTAAGATACGTCCACATCACTCCTGTCTATATTTAAGGAAATGCTATTCAGGGAATGATGAGCTCAGAGCCTAGACGCCAAACTGATGCTGCAATAAACATTTAAATCATGAGTTGTCTAACTGAAAGATGTTTTTGTCCTCTGTTTTACTTGAATGCAGAGCTGTGCCAGAGAAAGACTGAGGGCTGTCTGAGACCATTTGTCAAGGGGAATAAAGGTGATTCAAGTCCAAAGATTTTATTTCTTCGATTCAGGACAGTGCCCTGAACCGCAGGGAGTTGCTAGGCATTGACTTGTGTGTAGATCAGCTAGCCTTTGCTTTTCCACCCATAAGGGACACAGAGGACAGAACTGGCCAAGATGTGAAACGTGCACTGCAGCTTATGGAGCCTGGGAAGAGGTGGTGGTGGTGGTGGGGGTTAATTCAATCAGAGCTGACCATCTGCCAGATCACTTGTAACGCCGAAGGTGCTATTCCCCTATCCAGTACGTCTATACCAAGTGAGTGTGGCACACAAGGCAAGACTCTGACAAAGTTAAAACTTCAGGTGGACCATGATGTGTCATCTTATGTCCTACATTATTCAGCATTTTTTCAGTTTCGTTGTCTCTCTAACTCTGTAATGTACCAGGCCAATGCCTGTGTTTCAATTATTTGACAGGTGGGATACTAAGGGATTTCAGACATTTCAAAATATCTAAAGATTCAGTTCACACAAAAAAAACATTTAAAGCCAAGTTAAATACGTTAAATGTAAAAAGTTCCTCAGCTTCAGAGATGAGCCAGTGATATTCCTGACATGTCTGTTAGCATGTTTGCATATGTGCAGTTAAACACTAGATATTAACAAGCTAAATGTTTCATTTACTGTAGCTTTAAGAAAGTTAGTATCTCCTCTCCAGTGTACTTCAAAGTACTAAGTATGTTTATTATTTTATGTTAATACCATGCTAGTAGCATGCTACTATACTTTCTAGCTTTTTTAATACTTTCTAGTCTTTTTTTAAGATTTGGCACATTGACATGGAATTTAACAACTTGTGATAAAAGCTAGTTCTCATCTGGATAAAGATGTTGTTGGCACAGTCATTGTTGTGTGGTGTTGAACAGGTCTCATTTAGACATTAAGCACAGACATCACATTAGTTGGCCATAAATCAGGAAAAACAAAAAATATTGCAAAACAAACAAACACTGTGCTTTACAAATGACCTGAGCACCTCTGATTATAATGTTTGCAAATTATCTAGAAGTACATAGGTTAGTATCTATCTTAATGCTAAGTAATTGTCAAGATAATTTGTTTGGAAGGAAGCAATGGACCAAACTAGCAAACCACTGACTTTACCAACATTAGTGCTTCTGGAGCTGCACTTCTTTTATGGCTCAAATAGCAATTACAGTAAATCCACATGAATATAGGTCCCAAGGACAAACAGGAGTAAGTCGCTATGTAAGTTACACTTCTATCATGAACCACAAATGGACCTCGCAACATCCATTTTGTCCAAGGCCTTTTGTATTTGCACGCACAGCAGCCCTGTGGGCATTATTCAGTCACACTGGTATGAAGTGCACTGGCTTATTAAGGGAGATGTGTCTGCAGCCATTACAGTTCATTGCTCCTCTTGATGAAACTATCAAGTCAGCGCAGGGATGTACTGATATTTCTCTTCTCCCCGTCAATACTGACTTAAGTGCAAATATCAGCTGATAAAGAGAACTGACCCAATCCATTCCTTTAAATGAAGCTCTGCTTTGCAGTCAATGGACACAGCCGCTTTGAAGTGCCTTTTCCCCTCGGTATTGGTTTGCAGTCATAAAAAAGGGCAGAAAATCTTATGTCAGGGAGGGAGAAATACCAACAACCTACTTTACCAATGTGCCTGCCTACCCCTGATGTCTTTTTAAAATATAATTGATGCAGAAAAAGAGCACTCAGATGTGTAAAGAGCAGTAAATTCGGCATTCAAAGTAAAGCTGCACTGTTTGCATCCATGGAGTATTCTCTCTCTCTCTCCTGCAAAACAGTGAAATGAGGCGAGTGGAGAGAGACAGAGAGAGAGAGAGAGAGAGAGAGGAGAAAAGCTGTGAGGCTGAAAAGAGTGGAAGATGAAAAAGGAGGTGGAGTAGGAGGGGAAGCAGAAAGAGGAGGAGTGGAGTGATACAATTTAAATTGATTCCACGACCTGCGGGCCTGCATCCTGTCACGCTTTCTTGCAGCTCCAGTTCCCTGCCATTCCCATCCAGGGAGCACATCTGAGGAGACCCACAGCTCTTTTCCTCCTTTTTCTCTCTATGGATAGGTATTTTCGTCCCAGGATATTTCACAGCTCCTCTATGGCCATCTCCCTCTCATTCTCTTATCTTCCACACTGTCACAACCAGTCAGCCACTGTAGGCTTCAGCAAGGAGCCTGGGCTTACAGTATTTTTTTTACAGAAAAACTGAGATTCTTCCATTCTCTCCCTCTGTCTTTTTCTCTTCATTCCTCCATCTCCTGCTTTTTCCCCATCGCTGCCACCTCAGTATGCATTCCCCTCACATCTCCCACATTTACTTTTTCCTTTTTCTGTTAATGACTTCCCTTCCCCATCTCACATCTCCTCCTCTCTTCAGCCTCTCTTCTCTGTCCCTGGCTATCTTTGTTCTCCCTCCTTGCCATATGTTCTCTTTCTCTCTCAGACTTGAGTGCCATTTGATGAGACCTGGATTGAGAGCAGTGGAGTATCGGTGCTGTGCAGCAGTGCACCCAGGAGAGGGTGTCAGGGAAGGAGACAGGCCCTCTTCACATTAAATATCATCTGACACCTAATCTGCCGCACCTTCTGCCACTGCGATGAGAGGAGGAGGACAGAACTGGTCCCCTTGCTTGAAGGAACAGCACCCATCTTCCCCCCCTTTGGTTCATGCTGGTGGAGAAAGAAGTGCAACATAATTAATACATCAAGACAAAGGCTGTTTCAACTCTGTCTTTGGAAATGAAAAAAACAAGAGGAAGAAATGGGAAGAGACTTTTAAATAGCACCCATATTCACTCAGGAATAAAATCAATGAGGGCAAAATTATGTCAGCGGTAACAGCCGAAGACCTCCCTCTTCCCCTGTATTTTTTTTTTCCGGCAGCTGGCTATCTGTCGCTAAGTTGTCACAATTCTGCATTGTATCAATATATCACATTGTTGATTTGGCAACCATATCGTAGGTTTGCAGTTTGGGATGCGGGGCAGTGGCCAAGAAAACAGCCTTTTTATAATTCAACAAAAGCTGCGAGCTTGCACTGATGCAATTGCAAATTGAAAAATGAATGAGAACTGACAAGTCTCCCAGGGAAATCAATCCGATAGAATAGGCTTCCAATATAGAAATGCAAGAGAGATGATCACCTGGAAGTGGTCACAGCACATTTCTGATTTTCCATTTTTTGAGGGTAATGAATTGGTTTTTCCCCTGGGGTTAACAACCTGCATCATTTCAGAGGGGGGAAATCAACAAAAAGCTGTGATTTTTTTTTTTTTAGAGTCTTTTCTGCTGAATGTTTGGTAATTTCCATTATTGTTTCTGGTTTGTATTTCTACAGCTGAACCCTGTTCACTTAAAAAAAAAAAACAAAGTCTCAAATTTCTATGTGGATTTCCAGGCCTCTGCCACTCAGATCTGATCAAACCATGCTCACACGGCCCTAATGAAGCAGATTATTCAAGCTTTCAAATGTTAACTCTTAATCAATAACAAAGTTGACGTGTTGCTTACTTAGACATGAATATTTCATTTTATAGAGAAATACTGAAGATTTGAAGCCAAGTTTTCAGCAGCTTTAAAGTTAAAATGCTTTGATGTGTTTTTTGTCCTGTCAAACACATTTTGGCACTATTTATGACTGGTATTTTTTCTGCTGCAACGTTAAATGTCTTTACACTAATTAGCTTCCCCCTTGGTAGAGCCATGTGATGGTTTCAAATGGCAGATACATGCAGAGTGGATTCAGTGCATGCGCATACATGTTTTTCAAATCTGGCATTGAAAAGCAGGTTATCGCTCTGCAGGAGCCTTGGCCATCGTCGTCTCTTCATAATACAAGAGGGTATAATACCTACATCCTGTCAACTGTGGGCAGACTGGAGAATACACTGAGTTGCTGATCTGAATCGGAATGATGAGACTGGCTGGAGCTAGCTGGAAAACACACTAACTTTAATAGAGGACATAATTTAATGTTAAAGTTGGATAGGTAGCATGAGCAACCTGGAAATAAGTGCATTTCCTGCTCCCAGTGAACAATAAACAAAGTCATTTTGCACAGACCTGTGCTACGATGAACAGCTGTCACGTGAAATCTTCAGGATCAAAACCTTAAACGGAAGAGTGAGTAAATCTCCTTAACAGTCAAAACCAAATATGTCCAACCAGCCATGTGATATTCAGATGAATATAGAGTAATTGTAACTTTTGCATTGCACTGAGTTTGACTCTAACAAGACTGAGCTTGAGAAAAATCTTGTATTCATCCAGTCACCCATGGGTGCTGTCACAGTGACCACAAAATTGTTCTCACTCAATTTTCAATAGAGTGTGGTCATTTGATGCCTTCAGAGACCAGAGCTCTGTTCCTATTTTTTTTTTTTTTGTTTTTCAAGGGGAGCTTGTTACTCTGTTTGAAATTGGCTCAATTTCTCAACATCACAAGACAAACACATGTGAACTTGGGCTTAATATGGATTTTGACTTGAAGAAAGTAATAATAAAATATTCCCCCTCAGCCTTGCCAGGAAATGGTCACGATTATGAAGACATTCATTTCACTTAACACTGTCTGAGTCTGGGCTTCTTCTCTGCGGAGAGGGTTTGATGTGTCTCGACAGGCAGATGTGAGTCTCGACCAGCACTCAGCGAGGTTGCCAGCCAGCCATTTACCCAGTCAGCCCAGGTCTCCCAAAACCCCCAGAGAGGCTGCACGACCTGAAAGGCATCAGTGTCTGGGAGTTCTTAACAATGCGACCCGAGCACTATCTCGGCCATTTGTTT
The DNA here is from genome assembly GCA_900303245.1 of Selene dorsalis. Classification (NCBI taxonomy): domain Eukaryota; kingdom Metazoa; phylum Chordata; class Actinopteri; order Carangiformes; family Carangidae; genus Selene; species Selene dorsalis. The sequence continues at coordinate 7,230 of OMNW01015480.1, forward strand.
CTGCCACTTTGGCAGTGAGAGAATTGCTCTCAATCTTTTGCAGGGAGTCTGGCATTCTTGCACCCTATCCATCAACAGTCCTCTCTCCAGTGGATGGACCACTTCCACGCCTGTTCCCTACCTGTCTGCTGCTTTCATTGGACAGATGCTGCCTCCATGTGCTGCAGTCATCTCCCTTTGCCTGTTGCAATTACCCTCTGCACAGACATACATCACCTGGGACGCTGGTGGACGATTTTTTTTCCCTTTGTTCTTGCTCTACAGGAATTGACTGTGATGGTGAGCGACCGGTGATATGTGGCTGTGAATGTTCCCTTCCTGCAGTGTTCCTCCATAAAGCATCAATGTTTGACCTCCTGAAAATGACGTCTTAGGTGAGCGGAGATTTGTGACCAAACTACACAAACTCATTTGACTTTGAAGCAGACCTGGTTCACAGAAAGAAAAAAAAACAAAACATTTTTGTTTGAATCAAACAGACAGATTTTCATCACAATTTCCACGGAACGAAAGCAAGACTTGAGAATAATGAAACATAATTCTTCTGAGAAGTGCCCAGTTTTTCCATTTTCCATTTTCAATTTATCAAGAAAAGACTCCCGGGCAAGCTAAGATGTAAATAACAGCAATTGCAAATGTTCTGTATGACAAATGACATGGTATAACATCTCAAATGGCACATGAATTCTTGGGAAAGGAAACATCACACTGCTTGGATTCTTAACGACAAAGCAAGCTGTTTATATAGATGTCATACGGCTGTGTGGGATACTGATTGCTTGCTTGGCTGAAATGAGCTCTGTTTTAGACTTAATGATGTGCTGGAGCTGTGGTGGCGTCACTTAAGCTTCGTGTTGGGTTGGGAGACAGTGCTTTTATTTGAAATCCCAAGAGTGGCAATAATCCCCAACAAAAATGATCGACTCTATAGACCACTCTGACCTCTGACCTCCCTGCGCTGTGGGAAAAACACATTTGTAGGATAAAAAATATCTCCAAAAAGGCCATTCTTTCACTCTCTCTTCACACACACACACACAGACATACACACATACATGCCGCAAAAGGTTAAACTCATGCCTACAGTCACTCATTATAGTGTTTCATGTGTGGATCAGCCAATATGTGTGTGTATGTGGGTGTGAGACGGAGAGAAGGGGGCTCTTGGCTGGTGTCGAAAGCAGTTAAATCATCGCACATAGGACCAAAGTGGCACTTATAGCACATAAATGTCAGTTGGAATGAGTTGGACCTGGGTAGCCAGTATAATATGCATACCGTTATGTGTGCGCATAAGTGCATGTGTGCGCACTTGTGGGAATGTGAAGTGTAAGAAGCAGAGAAGATTAAAAACAGACAGACGATTCAGTCAAGCATCTGCTCACATCAAGTTCAATTATCAAGCTGAGAAAATATCCAAAGAACATTTTCTCTTTCATTTGTTTCTCACATTCAATCCAATGACAAAATGGATGTCTATCAAGCCACTGAAATGACAGAGCTTATAATCATTTATCACAGCTTGAGTAAGAATATGCCCCCCGCCACCACCCCTTTCACACACACTCCTCTTTGCGACAGGCCTCATCTTGCAGAGCTTTTCAGCAAGGCGTTGGATCAGCAAGGGCAGTCGCTCATGCTGCACAAGCAGGTGATGATTAAAGGCTGACCTTACACTTAATTAGTGGCAACTGGGAGATTTCACTGCTAGGCTATGAATCATGGGAGGGAAAAGCAGCCGCCAGGGAAATGTTACCTAAGTGATTAGGTGAGGGGTGTAAATCAATAGTGCCGCTGACCTGCGAATGGAGTGGCGGTGGTTGCGGCGCTGGGGGGATAAGGTGCAAAATGAAGATGGACAAAAAAGAATGAAAGGACATGATTAACATCACTGACCTGCTGCTGTGTCACAGACGTGAACAACAGAAGGTACTCAGAGTCAGGATGTGTTAAAAACTATAGTCCTTAACTTGCTTTATTTGCTTAATGTATTGTGAATATGTATTATAGATAGATAGATAGATAGATAGATAGATAGATAGATAGATAGATAGATAGATAGATAGATAGATAGATAGATAGATAGATAGATAGATAGATAGATAGATAGATAGATAGATACTTTTATACATGTAAACATGTCTAGAGAGGCTATAAGGTGACTGAGAGTTGTATGTTGACGTGACCAGCAGAAAGGTGAACACAAAGGGGTCACCTCTGCTGCGGAGAGAAAGAGAGAAGTTGTAGTCATCTCAAACAATTAATCTCACATTGAACACTTCACCCGAAAGCTAAGAAAGGGGCTAAATGGCTCATTGAAATCTGGAGCTTTAATCGCTTCTGTGAGGCAGTTTGTGCCAAATCAGTTGTTGACGCTTCATTCCTCTTTTCCGCTCTAAATGGGCCGAACTCCTCTTAATATGTAGCCAAGGTCAGGAGACGCATTAGTTATTGAAGAGCGGAGATCAGTAGCCAAAGCAGTCCTTGACAACGCACGTCCTGAGAATGGCTAACTACAACTTATCTGGCTGCCGGTGTGGGTGCAATTGTTTGTGTGTCTGTGTGTGTGTGGTACTGTGAAACCAAGCAGCATGTTAAAATCAGTAATCACAACGATGTACCCGCTACCAGTGCTGGAAAAAAAAGTAATTCTTGGAGGACTGCTTCAATGACTTTCAGAACAAACAATACTCATTTCAGTGAAACGTTGCACCCTCAAAGTGCTGTTCAAATACAGATAAATTGCTCTGGCTGATATGTTTATTTACAATATCCACTCAGGAACAAGAACTAAGGATTTGTCCTATGGTTAATCTGAATAAGAGGTATTGTATTTATCTCAAGCTATGGGATATTTCCAAGTCATTAACCATGACTATCCTAACCTTGAAAGGACTAATCTATGTAAGTTCTCTCTGTCGCTAAATGTGTGTTCACAGTTGCTTGACAGGAGCTTCAACCATCATTTTCCTTATAATGCAAGAGGTTATAATATACACCCTCTGAGCAACACCCCCGGAGCAGACTCAAGGCTAGAGGAAAAAACTAATGGAAAGTGATGAAAAGGGCCGGGGCTAGCTGGTGTCTCCCTACATTTGATACTGATTGGTTTGTAAACAGGTGTGCGTATGATGTAGTCGCATCACCAAAATACGAAAGTCCGAACAATTGAAAAAAACAGAAGCTTTCATGCTGCAAAAGCCTGAACCATGTTTTAGTGTGAAAGCCCCCTGAGTCAGAGACAGGTTAATCCACCACACAGATTGACAATTCAGCAAGTTGTGACCCTTCAATCAAACCACCAACACCCAGCATGAGATGAGATAAGCGAGACACAGATGTCAATATGACACAGTTACCCCCACGTCCACGTGTAAAAACCAAACACAAATCCCAAACAAAAATGTCCTTCTCTGGTGTATCCACAAGCAGAATGTTCAAAATGTCTCCACACCAGTCACAACAACTTTAACAACATAAGCAGTTCAATCAGTCAACAGAAGTTCACTTCAACTTAGCCGATAAAAAAAAAAACTCTCAATCTCAAACAAAGATGTCCTTTTTGAAGTATCAACAAGCAGAATAATGTCCCACACCAGTTTCAACAACAAAAGCAGTTCAGACAAAAGAAAGTTCATTTCAACTTACTTTGTAAATACCTCCAAGTTCCCCCCCTTCTTCAACAAAAAGTTAGACCTGCTCCTTTCCCCAAAGAGGAGCTCTTCACTAACAATGCTCTACAGTTGCTGTAGTTACCTTGAAGCTGGCTGGCTATCTTGCTGCTGTTCCTGTTCGATCCTGGCGTAGCTCCAATAATCCAAGTTTATAATCCACAGGACGACGACGATGGTCAACCCGACATGAGCCAGAGATGCTAAGGAGGAGATGGAAATCTGGGCGGGGCAGACACTGACGCTACTGCTCCAGTATGGTGAACTGCCATTTTGTCTCTTAGCGCACCAATCTTTAAGACACGGTGTGAATTATTGAGCTGGAGCTGGAGGTGGGGATCAACAGCGAAGAAGATTGGACAACGTTTGTTTGGCCTATCACCACATGAATGTTGGCTATGTAGCAATCGCAAAACCTGCAGGGAGCTTCTTTAAAGCTGGACTTCCTCCCATGTTATTCTCAAAATTATAAAAACTTGCGAAAGGATTTGCTCAATGTGACAAACCCAGAGAGTTAACTACCTTTTTATTTATTTATTTTGGGGGGGGGGTTAATGGTTCTGTCTCTACTGGATGTATTGTATCTGGAGGTATTTGCTAACAAATTGTTAACATTAATTCCAAGGTCAGGCTTAGTGGATGCTGTGTTTATAATTAGTTGCACCACCCCCCCGATTAGACTGAAAGCACTGAAATTGTTAGTGATGGTTCCTTTGTTGCACAGAAAACTACGGCAAGTGTGTTGGCCAAAGTTAAAGCTGAAAGTCCATCTGCCTGACATTAAATCAAAGGACGGGGTCTGTTCAGTATGAAAAGAATCAATTACAAAAGCAAAATGAATCACAGCTTTAAACACTTTAAAAAGGCAAAATACAAAGATGGTAAAAAAAAAAAAAAAAAAAAAAAAACTCTTT
>OMNW01015484.1:0-13781 GCA_900303245.1 Selene dorsalis
CATAATATTCTCCCCAGCAACATAACAGTTGAACAGGTTGCTAAGCAACATAATTGTAATCAGTAATGATTTCTGGTAGCCAATCAGCCAGTAAGATATGAATTGGGCTGTTACTACAGTTTTAGCCCTCATAGTACAAGAATGGCAGATGGCATCTCTCGAGGTCGTAAATGTGTGGTTTCCCACAGTGATGTGATATGAAAGAGGAACTTATCCGCCTGATGTCATCGAAGGTTAATGAACTTAACAAGTTAATGAAGAGACTCTGACCTCTCCTTACTAATTAACTAAGAGCTTCTAAATTTTGCTGCTGCCTTTTTTTTAAAACATAGACAGCTTCAAAAATGAGACTAAGACTGTGTGTGTGTGTGTGTGGGAGAGAGGAGAGAACCTGACCCTTGAGTCCTTTGCTAGCCTCATTAGTGAGAGGACTTGGTTCATCAAATGATGTGAACGAGTGGAGTGGGCTCAGCATAGATCTCATACTGAGAGTCCCCATGTTTTACTTCAGTAAATTTTGTGGTTTTTGCAGAAGAAATGAAACGTGATTAAAAGAGTGAACAGTGTTTTCATTCTCACACACCTGCTCAATGTGGAGTAAGATCTCTCTGATGCTGGGTGGGTTAATCACTGACCTGAACATTGAACCTACAGTACAAGATGAGTTCTTCACAATTATAAACAATATCATATTGGTCTTACTGGCCTCAGCATTTTCAGCAGTCTGTCACAATATTTAATACTTGGAAAAGTTTGTATTCCACTTCGAAAGTGGCAAGCAACTACTGTGTTTGTCCAGTGAGGGTCTGATCTCTTTCATGGGTTGAACTGTGAGGATGTTAAATGACCAGACTGTCAAAAGTCCCTGAAACAGGTACTATAGGCTACCAGTGACATGGAGGGCACACTGTGATGAGCTGCAGCTAAAAATATATATCAATCATCATTTTATCATTCATGTCATTTTTGTGGGCATGGTCCTGTTGGGCTGGTGTTTGTTGCACATTGTGGATAATCATGGGATCTTTGATGGAGAATAGCTCTAGCTAGCTACAGTCAAAGTGTCCCTTGATTTACTTTCAACCATTCAGTGATTGATTATCATACTGTTTGTATTATTGTATGCAGATGCGGGTGGAAATTGTACTTGCCTATATCTGAGCCTATTACACTGTGATTTACCATCTCAAGTTGGTAAAAGTTGAATTAGTTATCACCTTGGTCAGCATTGTTATGATGGTTAGAGTGTATTGAGCAAGAACATTTAGGTACTCATTTTGCAAGGTAAGCTTTCCCGGAACTACAGTAAATATCCATTTTGACATATTTACAGCTGTCCATTAAAAATGACCTTATATCTAACCTTTTAATTCACTTTTGCTTTTCATGTTAATATATTTTTTTGTCTGTTAATCCAGGTGTAGGGTTCTCTTCACAAGATCTGCGGTAAGTTTGAGAAGTTTGAGATGGCATATTGAGGCAGGAAAATACTGTCATGAAAATGTATGTTTCAGTCTGGTCCATTTTTCTCATCGGTCTAGTAAACAGCTGAATTGCACATTGAGATGGTGGTTTGTGGTTCTTTGGCTCTGCTGTAAAAGTCACCGCGCACCACTGGGTAATACTGTAACCTTTGCACTCTGTATGCTACGTTGTGATTTGAGTCATGATGAATAACATATGGATTGCTGAAATCATAGCTAGGACTAAACATTGGCGAACATCATTAGCCCCCCAACTGGTTAAGTGCTTGTGTGGTTGTTGAGATTGAAGTAGGTCTACAGTACAGTTTTGACCAAGTAAGTACACAAGTCAAAATAAGCACAGTATGCTGATTTCTTAGCCAAAAAATGCTAGCTTGACTTTAATAAGGTATGTCTAAGCATATGTTTATAAATTACACCCCTGCATATTTGCTGAATTTTCAGCCTTGAGAAGCAAAGTCCAACTTCCTTAGAAACCAACAATACAAAAACTGAAAGATAGGAAATATAGGAGGAGGACGAGGAGGAGGAGGAGGAGGAGGAGGAGGAGAGAGTCTGACATGTTTAATATGTCAAAATCACAGTTTAAAAGGCCTGAGCAAACTGAGCTATGCTCCTCCCTTGCTATCATTGATGTGTGGTGGCCTCTCATGACTTGGCTGTGGATCAATTCATCCCCCCCAATGCCTGGGAACGTCAGGCCTGTCCAGCTAGAGCCCCAGGAGAGACTGGCTGTGGTTTGACATGCTCCATGTTTCCCTCCAGCACAGCAGCAGCAGCCAGCCGGCCGCCCAGTCTGCCCAGTCTCCCCACACACAGTTTGGAGTGTCAGCCCAATGTGCTCTATTGGGACCTGGGCTTGGCAGTGCTGGTTACAGGGCTCAGATGGGCCGTTGATGGGGCCTTCTGCCTGGTAGCCCCATGAGGACAAGTAGAGAGGGTGAGGGAGACAGGTGTGTTTATCTTCTACTTGTTGCCCCCCACTTCACCCCACCATCCCAACAGAGGCCAGGACAGATGCCCATAACATTGATTTTGAAAAAGTCAGAGATGGAGAATCAGACAAAAGAGAAGAAAAAATGTGAACACAGGTTGAAGGGAAAGAGGGGAAAATGTGATGTGATGGCATAAAAATTGATCTCATAAAATCACCTCAATAAAAATCAATACAAAAGTCCTGTAGGATGTGGTTTGTGATAAAGGCCTCCCCTCTGTATACAGGCCTGTGCATATGATTTCCTCTGCTAACACATTCCCAGCCTAAGGCAAGAAACACATTTCCAGGAAATCCATTTTTCTCAATGCTCCCAGGGCAATTTTGAGTAGTCCCTTCATAGTCATCAGAGTCTTTCAGAAAATTATATGAATATTACACCATGCTCTTGGAACAAGCATTATGCAGGGTGTCTAGGTTGACGACCGAAGCAGAGTCAAGCCGTTTGGCTCAGCAGGTTGCAAGGCTTTGAGTAATCAGGGTTTGGGGATTCTAATTAGGACAATTAAGTCCTAATTACAATGTAAACACATTCTGCTGCCAAAACCCTAGACCCCTAGAGTGAGGCCTCTGTACCGTAGCCTCCCATTCTGCTCTGCTGTCTCAAGAACAGCATGGCCTTCATACTGTACAGTCCCTACTGCAGCAGGACCTGGAAAAAACAGCCTATAAAGAGACATTTAACCTTTAACTTCAAACACTGAGTTCACCAAACTCAGGGCAAAGAGTCATCTGCCAGTCATTGACTGATGATATCATATCAACTTGACATCAACATGACTGTCTACTTTGAATACTTTTTTAGTACAGGTCACATACTCTGCACATGCTTCTTCAGTTAGTGGACATATAGTGAAAGTATTAAGGTGCTTTCAGCTTGTACTGTGGTATGTTCATCCTTGGACTTATCTTGAGTGATCAGTGGTAAACTCTGGTGATTTAGCACTGGACTCTAACAAGATTGTGTAATAAAGTTCAGTTGAAACTTTAGATTAGAGTTCTAGACTTTTAGAAATTCTAAATTTAATCATTTACATTGTATATATATTAAAAAGATGTTTTATTAAACAGTGCTGATGTTTATTCATATGTTGAATATGTAGAGATGCGTGGATTTAAATAATGAATTTAAGTGTGAGATGTAGTAACTGTTCCATGTGTGTATGTAGTATTTGTGCCCTAGTGTTCATGCACACATGTAGGATTAGCCCATGGTTATCATCTTTCTTCCTTTCATGTCTGCATTCACATGCATTGTTTTTGTTTCTCTTTGTGTATGTGCATACAAATATTTAATAGCATATCATCTTTCATCCTTGAACAACTTAGCAGCTCAGGAAACAAGCTGAAAATGAATGATCTTGATTCTTGTGGGCATTTACGTCGCAGTTATAGTTTGTGCTGTAGATGTATGCATGTGAACAAAGGTAGGTAGTGCATTTGCAGTGTATGAAAATACTGTAAATGATGCAGAACTAAAGTTCTCAACGTGAAAACTAACTTTCCACACACCACCTAAACCATACCATTTTTTAACTACCAGGCAAGAAAAACACCACCACAAGTGATGGCACTACTCCTGGCTGCTACTGAGCACGGGGGCGGGGGCAAACAGACAGAGGCACAAGACAGGACAGTGCCAGTTGTTCTCTCGTCAGCTCTGGAGACCCAGAGATGAGAAACATACAGTGGAGGAGCTCCTCAGAGAGAGAGCAGCAAGGTGACAGTGTGTCAGGGTGCTGTCACTTCCCAGGATCACAATTCTTTACAGTGGAGAAAGGAAAGTGGTTTGCAGAGGTCAAAGAGCCCCATTGAATTCTACTATATGTTTAGATATTTCAGTCTCAGCTTTTTCTGACTTTAATAAGGCGTTGATTTTCCTCCCTCCATTTCATCATCATTCTCATAATTCATCATTGCTTTGTCCTTTTTGGCAGAAACTCCCTGTGAATAACTGGCAGTGGGCCTCACTATGATGAGGCTGTGAACTGTATTCGGCCCCTGGTGTCCAAATTCTTTCCTGTTAACACATTTATGGCACACTTGACATGCTTCAAACAATATAATGCAACATATTCATCCTGATAAAGTGCCATTTCAATACTTTCTCCTGCTGACTGATTTACGTTTTTCCCAGGAAACACAGAAGGAGATGTATTTTATATTTTGTTGTGTGTTAGAGACCTATCATGCCAGTTTTTTGTACAGCAGGGATCCTGGCTGCCCTTCCACACCCAGCCCACCTCCAGTACCACATAAGCACCCTAATTGTCACGCCACTTCCCATTACACATGTCATTCCTCATGCCACGCTCCCATGCCCATGTGCCTGGCCAGCTGCTCAGAAGGGGGTGCACAACAAGGATAGGGCAAGGTGTCACTGTTCCCATGTACTGATATCAGTCCAGCTTTGGGGTGTAATGGACGATATTCAGTTTGGGGCAAATGTGTTCACGGCAAACAGAGAAAACTATCTACAAGAATCTTTACATATTGTCAAGAATACATCTTGGTCATTCAGGATAAAGCTACAAATCATTCTGTAGTCATGCAGTGATTTACTGTATGTTGCAACAGTTTCTGTTTAAGTTGTGTTATTTCAGTTGTGTAATTGTACGAAAAATATAATCACTGCCCGTTCTCAGCCTCTGGGCAAAAAGCAGTGTTAAGTACATGAGGAATACATTTGAACAGCTTGATATTAGACAGCTTTTGTTCTGTCTCATTACCTTTGCAAATGTAATCTAGGACTCCAAAAGACTCCCATCCTTTTGAGCACATATGCTCCCCATGATAGTATTTCCTTGGTACGCTCCTTCCTTTCTGAGAATAGCTGGACCTGACAACTCCCCCCCACCCCCACCTGCCACCACTTGGACAAAGCAGAAACTATATTCAGCAAATGAGGCAGGGAACAGGGGCCATGGTTGACTGGTCTTAAGGTGAAGGCAAAGGCTGTGTCCAGGGGAGCGGGAAGAAGGAACCAGAAGGCTTTCAAAATGAGACTGTTTCACAGCCATGATGATCTCAGTTCTTGCTGAGCAGGTCTTGTGGAGCGACCTGTGATGTTGTTGCTGAAGCTGAGAGGGCGGCCTGCAGCCCCTGGAGGAACAGGAGGTCTTTGCTGTGATATGAAGGTGATGAAACAAGAAATACACACAGCCACAGAAATGCATACATGCATTACAGACATGACCACATTAATCAGGCAACAGAGGAGGAGTAGAATTACATCTCAAACCTTTTTATTTCCACAAGCCATTTCAGTTTTATTCATGACAAAACTACAGGGGGACATTTAACCTCACCAACCACCCAGCATCTTAAATCACTCGTAGTCACTCTCTGTCTGTGTGTGTGTACTGAGGTTTAATGCACATGGTTAAATGACTGTTTTCTGGTAGCATGGACACAGATTTGTGAAGGATGTCTACAGTTAACTGAAGCAGATACAATTATTAGAATTCCCAACTTGTTGATTTGCACTGAAGGAAAAAAACTTATCAGTCCATCATAATGGGACTGGACTGGGTTTTATCTGGTTGGAGTGTGAAATGTGGTGGAGAAAACTTGTCATTCCACTAAAACTCTTGTTGCTAGTACTTATGAACACAGTGAAGAGTTTTAGTTTTAGACTACATCAACAGTCCAAACTTAGATAATCCCTGTCCATATACGGAAAAATTCAAATCACAAGATCGTCCACCGGGGACATGTGAGCTTGTGTAAATAAGTAAGCAAGCGAAGACAAAGCCAGTGTTGAGCTTGTATTTCACTATTCATACTGGTAATGGAGGCTGATGCGTCATTTTTAAGGAGGGTCACCATTTTTGCCACACAATGCAAACTTTTTGAACAGGGCCAGCCACATTTTCTTTAAATTTGAGGGGCAAGTAAAAATCCCAAGCTCGTGTTGAGACTAGGCACAGCAGTGTGGCTGTATCCTTAGCTTCTTTGGTTTCAGTTCAATCTTGCCACTGAAACAAACTGATCTAACTGCCTGGTACCAAATGGCGGAAAGCTGGTCAACAAATAGATGGTGATGGTGGCACATATAGCAGCCCAAAGGGCCTCATATTTCCTTCAGGAGCAGGCAGAGACCAGACAGAGCTGAAATAATGCAACATCGGGCAAGAAACACAACCCCAAGTTAATGCTCAATGTGTTTTCGTTGCGCAAAACAGGCAACTGCTTGCTAATGCATTTTTCAGTTCACCTTTAAGGGTGGTAATACGTCATCATCTTTACAGCCTGTCTGCATTGCCCTCAAGTGGCCACAAAATCATTTATTATATGTTTAAAGGGGCTTCTTGTAAGTGTTCTCAGTGTGAGTTCTTGCCAGGAGAAGTTGGTGGAGTTGTTGAAAAGAGTTTGAGCTATTGTTGTCTTAATAATACAACATGTTATATTACGTCCTCTGACTAGCTCTACATCTTCAGGACAAACTGAAGGCCACTCTGCATCTATATCAGAAAAAACTATTGCTGCTGGATGGGCTGGCATGGGATGCATAGCATATAGCTGATATGGGCTGCATAATGACTTAAGTTGGAAAGATGGGAACACAACAAGAGTTACAATCAACTTTCCACTGCCAAAGACAGCTCTTGGTGAGTTTGGGGTTGAAATTTGATGCTGAATGCACAGGAAGTTTTTTTTATAGATAGGGGAATCCTGCGGTGCACGCCAGATCTAAGTTGTAAAATAGTGATTTGCCCAGAGTTACAAGGAGAAGAAGATTGTTAGTATGAGTCAACATTTGAGCTAAAACAAGTCAATTTGATGTTGAAATCATCCTCAGGCACAGCAGCAGCAAAACATGAGTGCAGTATAAGCGCCCCTCACCAAACATGTCAAAAGAAGGCAGTCACACTATGGTCGTGAGGTGCTGTGGTTAACTTTTTTTTTCATTTTTCATCTGATCCATTTCCATTTGTTTTTGATTTTAAAGTGAGGTCATGTGGCAGAGACTGTCTTTAGTAAGGAGTCTGACAAGGGGGAAGGTTTCAAGTATGAATGCAATGCAATTTTTTAAACAGAACAAGTCTGTGTTTCATTAGGCTCAAACAGCAAGGTTGCAAAGATTTTATATTTGTTATATCTTTAAGGCCACAGACATTTAAGTAAGGATGCATATATTCTGCAGATCAGCACTAATGCTGGCTTGGTGTTCAGCTTAGATAACAGCTTAGGTTTTACAGGCCCTTTGTGTACAGCATGTTGATTTTCTTCCTCCTCAGAAAGTTTCTGTGTAATCCAATATACAGTAATGCTTCAACAAGACTGAGCTGCCAATCCCCCTGCAGCTGGACATAAACTTTTATTCATCTGAATAATCATCTAAGAAACGTGGTTCATAAAACAAATTGTCATTATAAAACACATAAAGAAATTTTGCGAGCAGCACCTAGATTGTGGAGTGAGGGATAGTGGAAAAGGAAGAGATGCTGCTGCCTTGTGTGCAGAGCCTTTCTGTGCTGCTTCCTCTTTTATGGTCTGACCTTTCTCTTAATTGGCTGCCATGTCTTTACACTGAGATTCTGTTGGTCTCCCAGCCAACTAATTTCTCCCCCTCTTTCAGCGAAAGCGTTTCCCTCTGACCCATAAATTGGAAGTGCTTTAACCTTTCCTGAGTGCTCACTTTATAGTGCTCTCTTTATTCTTTTATTATGCAGATGAGATGGATTTTCAAATTTCAAAAAGTGACTGGTATCGCTCACATCTGCTTTTTATTCAGATCTCTTTAGCCTCAAATTTGTGTTGTAATACTAAATTTCGGAAACAAGCACAAGGCAAAAAATGGCATTAATTTACACACTGTTGCTCACTTTAAAACAGAATGACATGACAGAGCAGAGAAGCATATGCTTGTAGTGCCTGTTTTGCTAGAAATGAGAAATATCTTGTCTTTATTAACAATAATTTCGAATTCCCTTCAATCAGCAGGTGATATTCCAACTGGTGCTTAAAACAGTCATAATCAATGATGACAGCCTAGTTTACCTATTTCCTTGAGTTATCTATATTATAAAAGCAATTACTTGTGCTTTAATCAACCATCTATTAGACTAAACAAGGTTCATAATATATCCATGAGAGTGTCTGTGTGTGCTCAGTGTGTAATACACTTGATGTATTGATATGTTTATTTCAATTTATTTCAAGACCTCATCCTGCGAGTCTGACCCTGAAATCAATACCTTCATTTATGGTCCACCACCTTCAATCAATTCTGCCCCCATCCCCTCTACACGATGGACTGCCTCTGACTGGACACATGTAAGCAGAGCACTACAGCTCTCTCTCTCTCTCTTTTTTCTTCTTTTTGTACTGCTGGCTGCCTTCTGTGTCGCTGTGCAGCGGGAGGTAACTGGTCACTCAAATCCTAGATTGGTTGCTGGTCATCATCCTACAGCCTTACCTGGCTCTTTGCTCTACTGCTCTCCTTTCTTGGTATCCTCCTATGGCGTTCACCTCCCCACTCGTGCTCATGACTGGCAGCTATATGGCTGTGATTCACGATTAACAAAGCACACAGCCAACGGCGGAATGAGAGAAGCACATGCGGAACAAATGTAAATGGGCCTCAGTTCTGTCATGAGCTTCTTCTCCTTCCACACCATGCTCTCCATCTTACCGATTCTGGCAAACTTATCAGCAGGAATATATAATCTCATTCCTTTGAAATATAGATGCTGTGTACCTACAGATATGGCTTGGCATCCCTTTGACCACACTGCAAAATCGTATTCCTACCAACATAAGCAAAGCTGTTAAGAACATCACCTGGGCCTGGCAAAGGAGATTTAGCCATTTAACCAGGTCACCTCTTTTTAGAAAAGCATAAGGTTGAGGAAAGCCAGGAGGTTTTATTCTTCTTAAAAAGCATGCATGAGCTGGCAGTATTGCTCAAACTGCCTCCTCTGGATTTATTAGCCAATTTCCACTACCATTGTCTTTCACTTCAATCTCAGAAGTGAAGCTGCAGCGGGCAGAATATAGGGCTGCAATCATCCGAGTGTGTGGCGACAAAACCTCCAGCGCTCGCACCTGGAACTCAATAGATATTCATGAACATTCTCGTATTTAGAGAAGGAAATAACTTAATACCGACAGTGTCGATGGAATAATAGCCATTTCCTGCCTGACTTGCAGCCCCTCAGAAAATGAGATTGCGCTGGCCGTCATTTTTCTTGTCTGCTGGGTGTTTCCACGCAGAGGTCTATGGCTGCAGCTATGCTCCCTGCATTGGCAATGAGGTACAGATAGAAAGAGATGGAAGAAAGAGGGGGGGTGAGAGAGGAAGAGCGAGACAGGGAGAAAGAGAGAGAGAAAAAGCAAGGGCGACAGAGTGAGATAGGCCGTCCTCAACAGGAGATTGTTGTCAGGTTTACCATGAATAAAAATGGAGGTTAAACAGAAAATAAAAACATAAAAGAGGAACAGAATCATAATGTGTAGCATTTTTAAACACCAACTTGGTGTTCCTCATCCCAGCCTGACTTCCTGACGTAAAAGACCTCCCGGGCTTTAGTGTAAACAGGCCACAACTTGGCCCAGCTCAGAGATGCTGCTCCCTGCCTCAGCTCAGGCAAATATTTCATTCGTACCCTGATTAAGATTTATTACTTCTGCAAGGTATGGAGATACACGTGTGTCCACAACTGAAAAAAAAAACCAAAACAAAAAAAAAAAACAGAAGTAGAGAGAAAAAGAAGATAGAAGAGAGAACTGAGTGACGTGAATGAATTCCTGACCTGAGAGACAAAGGAATCTTTCAAACTATTCCTTACCATTACTCGGCCTGTCACGTTACCCCAGCCACCGCTCTTATAAATTAACCATTTCACAGAGGAGCTCAATCCTGCAAGCCTCTCTCTCTTCCACAATTAGGTTTCTCTTCTTTGTAAGCCTTCCTTATCTCTTTGCTTTTACTCTGGCCTTCATCAGCACGGACATATATCAGGATTTTCCTTTTTCGATCCATTCTTATTCAGACCTTCATCCTCAGGAGTGCACAGCATTCATCATGAGTATTGAAGGCCCATTTAAGATTCTAGTACGGCTTGTTGCTGCAACTGGTGCGACCACTCAGAACCTACTGAAACTTCCATTTGGGGCAATGAAAACACTCTTAAACATAAATCATCATCTAGACTGAATCTAGACTTTCTTCAGAGTTCATTCTGATCTTTGACCTGCTGAAAGACTGTAAAAAAAATTAGGAACTTTTAGCGCCAGCATGTATAACAAGACTGTACTACTGTGTGCACAAGTGTCCTGATTCCCTTTGTGTCTCTGCAGAGAGTTAGTAGACCAAATCCAGGAATGGGTGGCTGAGCTTTGGCCACTTCAGTGTGTGTCTCTCTGCTGGGCTCACAGACTGAGGAGGAAAGTCTTGCTATTTTTGGCTGAGTTCAGAGGCTCCTCTCTGTGGGTTACAGTGTGAAAGGCAGAGATTGAGAGAAAAAAGTATGCACGTGTGGTGATTTTTGTGTGGCATAATAGTGTGAATCTACACCATGAGGAGCAATTTTTCTATAGAGTCCACAGTGGCAATAATGGGGATAGGGACAGTGAACGATTGTGCGGTGAGAGGAGTGGTGCTACTACTTGGGGAGTTGGGGGTGGAGTGGTGTTTAAATTAATTTGATCTTGGATGCCTCAGAGCCAGGGCTGGTGTGAGCTAGCCACGCACCCAGACAGAAATCTGAGCAGATTGCACTGCTGCTTTGTATTCCAAATTAATTGGCCTCTGAAGATCGCCCTCCACCCCTCACAACAGTACTGATGCACATTTTCCTCCCCTCAATTAAAAGCGTGTACCCCACACGCAGTTCGCTCTCCACGTTCCCAGTGACTACTCGCTCACCTTGTTACAGAAAACAAACTGGACCTTTACGTCTGAGCTCAGTGAGGCTGTGGGGAAAGAAGAAAAATAAAAGCGGAGGAACTACACAATTTATCGCTCTGAGTGTATAGTGATTGTCATTTGTTATATTCAACAGAATATTTTACAATCACATCCAACTAACAAGTACTGTTTTTCAAAAAACACAAATGAGCCACATTGGTACGTTGGGTTCTTTATTGCGATGTACATGTTTGTTTGGTGTCAATCCCACATTTGTTATCCTTCTACTTTAAATGGTCACTGTAAATAATGTGTTAATCTGCAGATGAAAATAGTTCCCAACAAATTTGCCTTTCACACCTGTTTGAGTAATTTTTCAATTTTTCAAATAACATATCTGTTGTTTGTTTTGAAAGAATTAAAACTTTTGCTGAATCCAGTGGGTGTCTCAAGTATTATATACAGTCAGGCTTTAAAACAAAATAAAGATTAAAATTTGTGGAAATCTTTTGACTTACTGTCGATTAAAAACCTTGCATAAAGATGCTTTTGGAGAATTCAGTCTTTCAGCTTCTTCAGTTTATCAGTGTATTTACTGCTGTGAACTGGCCTCAGAGGAATTCAATCCAACACAAGAACATATCAACATTAAAATATTTTTTTTGAGGGTTAATTAATAAAAAGTGTCTTTCAACCAACTGAAAAAGGTTTAATTGAACAACTGTGAATGTTTATATTACCAGATTTTATATGTAGCAGGGTGCAAGTCTCGTTAAATAGGGTTGTTGTGATCTTTATGAACTGTGGAAGCTCCTTGTGCAGCAGGGGGGCAGTTTACACGTCCACCTGTGATGCACATATGACATTGTTATCCTGCTCCCTTTAACTGAAAGACACCCTTGAAACACTCAAAGGAAAAATAACAGCTGTAACAAAATGGTGATGATAAAACAAACCTACAAAAAATGACTTAACTCCAGCTTATATGCAAAGTCTGCGTTTGATCCCTCATACCATAACCTTCTCTGTAAAGCCACGGATGGAGAAAAGAAAGAGTGAACTGTCTTGTTGTAAAAATAGTAGAAAAGTGTTCGCAACTGACATATTTATTTATGAGAGTTTAGAAGTTTTGAGGGGAAGTAAAAATGTAGGATGAATCTATTTATTGAACAAAGGACAGCAAAACACCACAACAAACATCAGGCGCAAACACTCAAGATCCAAGATATTTCAGTCAGGAGACATGTGAAAATGTTCTCAGAGGAGAAATGCCCCTGCGGACGACAAATGCCAAAACAACTCTGACAAAGAAAGAAAGGAGAAAAATATGAGTGAACAGAAGGAACAACAATTATTTATGTAAATAATGTGCCATTGCTGCTTATAATTAGTGGGAAAATTAAGCAGAAAAGAAAAGAGGGGGGAAAAAAACATCACGCATGTCACCCAACTAATTTTTCTCATGCAAATTAACAATCGAAATTATAAATGGAAATGGTGTTGTTGTGATCGGGAGAGAAAGAGAGAGAGCAATGAGAGATGCCCTGCTTTTTTTTTTCTTCTCTTCACTCTGTTTGGAATTCATTAGCTGGTGAAGCAGGGAGAGGCAGATGTAGTTTGACACAAAGGGTGAAGTCGATAGCAGCAGGAGGAAAGAAGTTAAGATTATTGTTTCAGAGAGAATGGACTTGAAAATATATATTTTTATGCACGGAGGAAGAAGGAAAACAGTTGCGTGATTTTAAAACTCCTAGACACCTCCACAACCTCCATCAATCATTCTTTATGTTGAATTTTATACCGTAACATCTCTTTGGCATCATTAAACCTACAGACCTGCTCTGACACACAACTCATTCTCGTTTTCTATGACAGTCAGTGCAGCTTCTCTGGTGTGTCTGTCCTGGTTTGGTCCATGCACAGGCCCAACAGGGTAAAAGCTGACCCCTGCTCTCCTCTATATGTCCCTGTACATAACACCACAGTGCCAGTGTGTGCAGATCAGATGTGCCGAGGCGCTGACACAGTTATCAGACACAAAATCCCCGCAGCTCTCCCGGCGAGAGGTGCCGGTTGCAGGGACTATAAAGGTAGTGTCAATGAGGGTGTGATAACTGTGAAAGTCTGTCTACATGTGTCTCCCGTCTGCTCGTCTCTCCTGTTCCTCCTCGCTCACCACCAGGCACCTCACACACACACTGCAACCTGCTTTTTGCCTCCCCTCTGTCATTGGGAAGTGTTTTTAAAAGAAGGAGCAGGGATCAAACGGAGTTGGAAAATGCCTGTCTGGCGTGCGTCTGACAGCCCTGCATCCTGAACCCTTTTAAAAGAGGGTGCAGAGGAAAAAAGGGAGAGAAAATAGGACATGTTTCGCACAATTTATGCAGCGTTAATTTTCCAGCCCCCGCATCGACTGTTTACAGAGTCCTGTGCATCTCAAACCTCCCTC
>OMNW01015485.1:0-14261 GCA_900303245.1 Selene dorsalis
CTGATGAAACAAAAACAGAAATGGGTGCAGGAACATCCTGCTTGAGTACTGGTGGCTTCCCGAATAACGTCAGCCATGGGAGGGAAGTAGACGTAAACGAGAGGACAAAAAGAGTGGGTTGCCTTTTCCTTATTCAGATGCACCCTGCGACTCCAGAGAGCTGTAATCAAATAGGCCATCAGATGTTCAGTGAAGCAGTTTCATGCGCACACACACGCACACACAGAGGAACAGCATCTCAGGAATGCAGGCGTTTTCCTTCAAAGCAGAGTGACACGTTCTCCCTCTATGGCAGGAGAGTTGAGAATTTGTACACACACACAAATTCACTCGGAGAGCAAATGTCAGGCTGCCCTGTGTCAGTGCTATTTAAATGATACAGGAGCATGTTAGATAGCAGATGGCAAGATCCTGCTGTGGAATGAACTTTCTTCTCTCTGTCTCAAATCTTATCTGTTGTGGTATTTTCATCTGAATAAAGGAAGAGGGTTTGAGCCTCAGGGGCAGATTTGCATATGTTTACTCCTGATGTAGTCACACGGCACTATATACTCTTCAGTTGTCTGAACTGTTAGTACATGTGTTGTTGTCTCAGTTAGTGTGATGTCAAGCAGGAGGGAGTTGTTTATTAGCAACCACATTCACAAGACACAAGAAAGTCATTGTGTCCTGACCACCAAAGCTCTAACACACCAGACACAATAGGCTATTTTTACTTTACTTCATTTAACAAACTAGGTTTTTGTTTTCACTCATGTCTTGGAGGCAGCATGAGATGCTGATTTTTCTGACTTACAAACAAAGGCAATTACACTTAATGGGATGTTGCCTATGTTATGAGTCCATGCTAACAATAGTGTTTAAATTAAGAAGCTTCTCTATCAGCTACTAACCCATCAAAATTGTGGTAAAGACAGTGAAATTGATCATTTGAATACGGAACCTTTGACCTCCAAATACCGACGTTAGGATAGGTTTTGAATATTTTTAGTTGAGTCATCAGTTCACTTTGACCCTGTCAAATATGTTGCTAAAACTCACAAAGCTTGTCTTACTACCCAAACAATGTAAAAACTGTTAGGCTACTGGAGCTGCTTTTACAAAACACTGAAATTAAAATGAAGATGGTGAAGCTTTTTGTCTAAATTTCATCAAATGCAGCTAGTCTCTGCAACTATGTCATTAAATTGCTGCCATTAAATAATTTAGCTGCAAACATTGAAATGGAAATAGCCCCAAAGGAAAGTCCATGCTAATACTCTGAAATGATAAAGTCACAGTCATTTGATGATGTGAACTTGTGAGAAAATCTTTGATACATGGTTTCATGGTAACTGGTTCTGTCAGTGATACAAAATACATAATTTTCTTGCTTTTTGCTGCAGCGAAATATCCCAAAAATTTTTTTCTTCTTCCTCTTCTTCCTCCTGGCACCCTGTCTGTCTGTCTATCTGTTTGTCCACTTTCTAGGTCACATCCTCTGACCTTTTCTATTTTGCCTTTGTTTATCTACTAACCTTTCCATCTCTTTTATTTCAGAGAGGAGAAGAGTGAGCAGCTTTTGGACACCAGACAGGAGCTTGAGAACATGGAGGTTGAGCTCAAGAGGCTTCAGCAAGAGGTAACAACAACTGCTACAAGTCACTGCAAATCTCACACAGCACACGTTTAAACGTTTGTATTCCCTTCACCTGCTCTTCTCTCCTCTGTCCAAGTACTTTGTTTCTGCAATGCTGCCAGGCTTTAATCAGTTAGCTGGTGACTTAGCTCATTAGGGGCTATTAGAGCTATCTTTAGCCTAGCAACAGCCTCACATGGCTGTTGATTTGGAGTAGGCGGTGGGATGACTGACAGGCTAACAGACTGGATGGTCTAAACAAGGTGCATGAGTTCACGGCTGTGTGTGTGTGTGTGCTGATCCTAGATAATGTAGATAGCCACACATCTACAGAATGGGTGAAACAATTGACTTGAGAAGAAAACTGTCTGTATTTTTCAATGCATTTACATCCTAGTTTGTTATTTGTTTCGAATACTTCAACATCCACTTATTCATGCTCTTTTGTTTTGCTTTCAACTCCTGTAGAGCTACCAGCTGCTGTCTGATGCTCGGTCGGCTCGGGCCTACCGTGATGAGCTGGACGCACTCCGAGAGAAAGCGATCCGTGTGGACAAACTGGAGAGCGAGCTGTGCCGATACAAGGAGAGACTCCACGACATTGAGTTTTACAAGGCCAGAGTCGAGGTACACAACTGCACACACATCAAAAGCACATGCCAAGCACATGAACTGCCTCTTACTCAAAACATAAACATCTCTTAATTGTGCAGAGGTTTTGTTTTGTTGGTTAACTTCTCTGCTCATGTGCTGATTTCTGCAGGAGCTGAAAGAGGACAACCAGATCCTGCTGGAGACTAAGAGCATGCTGGAGGAACAGCTGGATGCTAGCAGGACCCGGTCTGACAAACTGCACCTCCTAGAAAAAGAGAATCTGCAGCTCAAATCCAAGATCCACGACCTGGAAATGGTGAGATTTATGGATAAATGGTCGAGGATAAAAAAAACAATTAAACAAGTAAAATGGATTGGAGATTCAGTGTAGGAGCTGTGGGTATAACATTTGTTTATTTGCTATTTTCAGGAGCGGGATATGGACCGAAAGCGCATGGAGGAGCTGTTGGAGGAGAACCTGGTGCTTGAGATGGCCCAGAAACAGAGCATGGATGAGTCTCTGCACTTGGGCTGGGAACTTGAGCAACTTTCCAAGACACCAGAGCTGACTGAAGGTGATATAAGACAGAGCCAATGATCTTATTAAAACCAGAAAACCATTAAATCTCTCTGTATGTTGACTGGAATCTAGAGCAAGTTAAAAAAAAAAATAAAAAAGGCACACAATGAGGGAGGTAAAGAATGTGAGGTTGAGTTAAAATACTGTGGTAATGGCTGTTACCTGAGCTGAGTTGACCAGGTTGGGGGCTTCATAAAGCCAGCAGACCAGGCTCTGGTCATTGGCTCTTGGCCCTGGCGTCACCGCTACGGTCCCTGTGCATTTGCCAGCCTCCACTGAGTTTTCTTTCCACTTGGTTAAGACCTGTAATTAATATTCAGTGGCTCCAGGAGGATAATCTGTGTGTTTGGATTAAAAAAGCTGTTAAGAGGTTTAACAGACCAGGGATCTGGATAAAGACTTTGTATGGGCAGGAGGGGTTGTTTGTTAAAATGGCACTTTAAAATCATTAAGACCTGTAAAGTTGGACCATAGGGCTTTGTATTAATTTAATTTTTAATGGATTTCTTATAATACCAGTAATATCAACGTTTTTCTTTTTTAAATAGAGATTTAAAAACTGACATGCTAACCATGTTTCCTTTCTCTCATTGACACAGCCCCTCAGAAGTCTCTGGGTGAGGAGGTGAATGAGCTAACCTCGAGCCGCCTGTTGAAGCTGGAGAAAGACAACCAGACCCTCCTGAAGACTGTGGAGGAGCTCAGAGGAGCAGCCAGTCAGGACAGCGTGACAAAACTGTCGAAAGTCACTCAAGAAAACCAGAAGCTGAACCAGAAAGTATGTAATTACCCATTACATTTAAAGATTTCTCTCTGGTGGAGTAAGAAGTGAGGGCTAATTGACATTGTTCGAAGTCATTTCCCATTTTGTATGAGTGTGACTCATTTAATGACTCAATGGCTCATCACACACATAAATGACTGTGCTCTTTTAACATTTCCTCATCTCTTCAATGATTTCACAAGTTAACCATGAAATCTTCAAACTGGTTTAAATATTTACATCATGGACATCAGAATATCACAGAGGAAAATATTAATTCCAGTACTGCCCTCTGTGGAGTAGTCTGGGGGTTATCATGGCTGCATGGAAATGCAGTTCTCATTTACAGATGGTTCAGATACTCCATATATTAATTTAGCTATTTCACATGTTCTTGCAATAATGAAAAAATTGTCATTTAATTAGTCATGCTTTAGTTATGTAGTCTTTTTTTTTTTTTCAAGGAAAATGTGACTTCAGCCTTCAGGTTGCCTGAAAATAGGTTATGCATCATGAGAATAACATGTAGCAAATTTTAAACCCACTAATTGAATAATAGGATAATAAAGTAGGCTGTGTGGATGTAAGACAGTTTTCATCTGTAGGCTTGAACTGTGATAGTTTAAAATAAAGAGCATGAGAGATGTATTCATGTGTGTTATACTACAGATAAACTGAGCACATTGGGTCTCTCCAGACACTTTGCAGTTTCCTTTTCCTCCCCTTATCTAAGATTAGCATATTGGACCAACACCCCCCCATAATATATCACCCCAACACTTGGCTTTAGACCTTTTCACACAGTGGCACTGAGAAATAAGAAAGAGAGAGGAGAGCGTATAGAGAAGGGTGGATAGGAGGATGAAAGCCAAGCTGTAAATCCAGGCAGCCCCTTGCTTTTTCTTTTCCAGTCCTTGACACTCAAACGCCCCTCGCTAAGAGAAGTCTCCCAGCTATTTTCAGAAACATAAACCTCTCTCTCTCCCTCGGAATAAAAATGCATGAAATTGTGTTTTTCACCCACAAAGAGAAAATCCAAAGAGAGTGTCCTGAGGTCTGGAGCCAAAAAATATAAAAATGTGAACGTAGCCACTGGGAGACTCCAGCAGAAACAACGTTATTAAATATATATCTGTGTGTGTTGGTCTCTTGAATTGTGACAGAATAAGAAAATATATTATGTTTGTGTCATGGTTTAAAAATTGCACCAGATTCTTCAATGCTTGAAAACACATAACTCATAATATTATCTCTGCTCACAATAATTATCACAATGTTGAATGTCATGCAGGAAAATTGTTTTAAGTGCATCTTGATATCTGTAACCACTGGGAGGAAAAATACAACTTGACAGTAATTGCTGAGCCAACCTCAGTCATCTCAGTAAACACTGACCGAAGCACTAAAACCCCATCAAGGGAATGGGACATGTTAAAATGCGGCTTCCTTTGTGTGCAGGTGGAGCAGCTGCAGAGTGAGCTGGAGGCAGACAGAGAGTCGCTTCGCAGCGCTGAGTCGCTCAGCACTGACCTGATGAAGGAGAAGGCTTTACTGGAGAAGACTCTTGAAACACTCAGAGAAAACTCTGAAAGACAGGTACACACACACACAGTCACAAATCTTGTCAGGGATAATTGCTTTTGTGCTGTTTTTCCTGAAAGACGCATTAGATACATGGCTGACTGATAAGGCCCGTTAAGTTGAGTTGGCAAGAGCAGTTAATCTAATATTTTGTAGAGACTGTCTTTGTGAGACTGTAATCACATTAAGCATTCATGTGCCACGTAGTTAACATTGCAGTCTCTATACTTCACAAGCATATGGCCAGATACACCAACACATTCAGACAAACCGAGCTCTGAGGCTGTGCGTCATACGAGCTGCTCCCCCACAAAACCGTCATTGATTCTCAGTTCAAGCTCTTAGAAAATAACATGACTAAAATGTCTGAATTTACCAAAGTCTATGCCGAGTTTTCTTGAGAGCAATCTTTGTGCAAACGATTCGTGCTTGGCTCACAAATCCTATTAAGTGAAACTACCACTATGTTTTATTGACTGCCCAGATTTCTGGTCCTCTGGCCCAGATGCAGTTATTTGCTGTGTGTCTGCAGGGACTTTATGGCTGTTAGACCCAAATCTGACAGCTATGATTAGTTTAACCATCTGATCTGTAAAATCCAGCCTTAATGATGCACAGAGAGAAAACACTACTGTACTCACACATAACTATGGGCTCTTCCAGTTGTAAACGTAATGAGCAAAAGATTCAAACAAACTGCAGTTTTGTTAAGTCTTTTTGTGTCGTTTGTGTTTCTACATATCATTAGTTCACAGTTCTTGATAACTTTTTATAATTTTTCTGAGCTGTTGGAGAAAATTATAATTCTTTGAAATTAAACTAAATGAAAATGTGACTTCCCTCTTGTATCTCATTACATCAAGTTTGACTCCTTAAATAAAAAGCCAAAAAGCACAGGATTGTGAAACATACACTTTTTTTTCATTAACCTCAGTGGTCCACAAACAAAACATAGGATGCATCTTCCCTGAGTAAAACTTAATCCAAAGTCATTTATATTAAACGCAAGCTAAGTCCTTAAAATTCTGTTTCCAGCTGAAGGGCCTGGAGCAGGAGAACAAGCACCTGGGCCAGACGGTGTCATCTTTGCGCCAGCGCTGCCAGGTTGGTGCTGAGGCGCGGGTCAAAGATGTGGAGAAAGAGAATCGTGTTCTTCACGAATCCATCTGTGAGACAACTGCCAAACTCAATAAGATGGAGTTTGAGAGGAAACAACTACGTGAGTCACATGTTGTTTAAGCGTTTTTTTGATTTGTGATGGATTGTTTTCTCCATCTGTCCATTTTGATGACAAGGAATCACTCTTCACAGCTGCCTTTTGTTTCTTCCTGTAGTATTTCGGTTGTTTGTTCATAAGGAATTCACAGCATCGACATATTGGTCGTTTGAAAGAATATGTGTCTTTTGTCTGCAGGTAAAGAGCTTGAGGTGATGAAGGAGAAAGGCGAGAGAGCCGAGGAGCTGGAGATTCAAATGCAGAAGCTGGAGAGGGACAACGAGAGCCTGCAGAAGAAAGTGGCCAATCTGGGAATCACGTGTGAAAAGGTGCAGTGCATTTTGTTTTCTGCATTGTTTTTTGACGGATGTCACAGTGTCTGTCTGTGTTAGTCAGTGATTTCCCACATGATTTGACTTCAATACCTTTTGTCCTATGTTGTTAAATAAGATATGAAATATAAGTCAAAATCCAAATCAGTGAATTTAGCAGTAATATTGAAAATCAACAGTTACTGTAGGTAGTTGGCACTTTTTCTTTTTACAGTATGTTATCATCCGTGTCAGCCTCAGGGAAAAAGATCTTCAACTATCAATCCATAGTTGAGTATTCATAGTTAATAACTTATGCATTCAGTTTTTTGATGCATGGTAGGCCATGATCTCCCCAAAATCAGTCTTTCATTTCATTTCTGCATTGGAAGAAAGGAATCTTCAAAGTTAATGTGGTCTTTTGTCTCTCTGTCTCATTCACTATTTGTGAAGATTTCTACTGAGACTAGTTAAAATTGGGATGATATGTCTTCAATTCGTAATGAGCCTTTATTAAACATTAAAAGATTATCAAATAACGTATTTGAAGCTGTGACAGCGGCATGTGATAGTGTAGTTAGAGTCTTAGGCTGCCGTTACCATCATCATCACTTACTGTGTGTGTAGGTGCTGTCTTTGGAGAAGGAGAACACAGAGCTGGAGACAGAGGGCCGTCGTCTGAAGAAGAAGCTGGATTCTCTGAAGAACATGGCCTTCCAGCTGGAAGCTTTGGAAAAGGAGAACTCCCAGCTGGAGCAGGAGAACCTGGAGCTGCGGCGTACGGCTGAGAGCTTCCGGTCAGCGGGGGCGAAGGCTGCTCAGCTGGAAGCTGAGAACAGGGAGCTGGAGAGTGAGAGGAGCCAAATGAAGCGCAGCCTGGAACTGCTCAAAGCCTCGTCCAAGAAGACGGAGAGATTAGAGGTAAGACTGTGTGACTATCAGTCACACGAGGAGTGCTTAAGTGACTGGACAGCAGTGATACACAGCTAACAGCCATGCAACCATGGGCAGCAAAAAGCTCTCAGCAGGCCACTGGTAGATAAAGTGATGAAGTCTACAGTATCAGGTAACTCATACATAACCAACATTGGTACCAAGGGACCTTACACATTACTTGTTCAATGAATACTGTCACAGGTAAGTTATAGAGGATCTGGCATACAGTGGCACCAGGGAGCAGCACAACTAGTTCACAGCTGCTTTTAATATCCTAATGTGCCTATTCATCTCCCAGGTGAGTTACCAGGGCCTAGATACAGAGAACCAGCGTCTGCAGAAGGCTTTAGAGAACAGCAGCAAGAAGATCCAGCAGTTGGAGGCAGAGCTGCAAGAGGTGGAGACTGAGAATCAAACCCTTCAACGCAACCTTGAGGAGCTCAAGATCTCCAGTAAACGTCTGGAGCAGCTGGAGCAGGAGGTGGGAACCTAAAGAAAACAGTTTCACATACATTCATTCAGTAGCAATACTCGTGTGCTAAAATGTGGGAGATGAAAGCTTGAAAACTGCTTTGAGTCATTGCAGAGAAATGAGCATTTTGTGGACTGCACTCTGGAGCAGAACTGGTACAATGTCCAATGGAATAGCTGGAGGTGTTTTACTGACACAGCTTTAGTGACTTTTTTGTGGGATGGAGTGATTCTGCCTGGCAGAATGGGGCCAGTCAGAGTGACCCAAAAACAGCAGTTGAGGCAGACTGAAGGTAGCGTTTGTGACATAACAGTCTAAAGAATTTCGTGCACTAAAATAGGTGAAAATATATTTGTTATCTGGTCCTTGAGAAGCTCGGACACTGTTTTAGTTTGTCCTGATAGAGTTACAGCATGTTTCCCAGCAGAGTTGGATTATCCCAGATTATTTGTCAAAATTGATTTTTTAGCCCTTGTGAGTTAATCTGTGTCCACTTTTAGCCAAACATGTTATTTACACCGCATTTGGTCTAAAAGTAATCCCATCAAATGATGTTTTATCCATCTGCTCTCCGTTATGTCCCGTTATTCCCCAGAACAAGAGTCTAGAGCAGGAAAGCTCCCAGTTGGAGAAGGACAAGAAGCTTCTGGAAAAGGAAAACAAGCGGCTAAGGCAACAGGCCGAGATCCGTGACTCCAAGCTGGATGACAGCAACCAGCGGATCTCTTCTTTGGAGAAAGAGAACCGAACCATGGGCAAAGAGATGATCTTCTTCAGGGACTCCTGCACGAGAGTCAAAGACCTGGAGCGAGAGAACAAGGAACTGGTCAAACAAGGCTCTATTGATAAGAAGACCCTCATCACACTCAGAGAGGTGAGCAGAGCCATTACAGTGTCAGGCGTCTGCAGATATTGTGTTATGTCTCCAACTTCTGCATCATATTCATAATCCTTTGCTGGTGCTGGAAACATCAATCTAATTTACAGAGAAATCATTTATTATATTGTTTTAGATTCTATTATGTTAAAATGATCTGCCTCTAAATGTTATGTTAATGTAAAATCATTTTAAATGAAGCAGAAGGTTGATGATGATGATGATGGGTGTTTACTTTAGGAGCTTGTAAGTGAGAAGCTGCGGACTCAGCAGATGAACAACGATCTGGAGAAACTAACCCACGAGTTGGAGAAGATTGGTCTCAACAAGGAGAGGCTGCTACACGATGAGAACTCAGACGACAGGTATCATGTTCACAAAGAAGTCACTGTGTTTATGATTCTGATGAGTCTTAAAATGTTTCAGTCAGGAGTACAAGTAGGAGCTTAGTGTCTTGTCTTGGTCTTGGAATCATTAAAAATGATCAGGGCAAGTGGGACTACAAATAAATCAGGTCTGTACCTTACTTTAGATTCGGTGCTGTAGTTTTAATGAATCTGATGAATGCAAAATTATCCTGTGGGAGGTATCTAGCCAGGTTCTGCCCCACCAGATACACTATTGCCAGTATGACCTTACAGTACTGTGGCCTATGAGGATATGTAACCTGTTAAGGATTGCAGTTGTGATCACACTCCAACACACACACTCTAACTGAACCTTTGGTCTCAGGTTTAAGCTCCTGGAAACCAAACTGGAGTCAACTCTGAAATCATCTTTGGAGATCAAAGAGGAGAAGATCGCCGCTTTAGAGGCCAGACTGCAGGAGTCGTCCAATCTCAACCAGCAACTTCGCCAGGAACTCAAGACGGTAAGCAACATATACAAAAATCCACATTAATAAGCAGTCAAAAACAGTGTTTCATACAGATGCTAATCAGTACCACAACTGAGAAGACAGGGTATAAAAACACATCCCTAGAAACACCAACAACGCCAACACACCAATCTGCACGATACAACTAGAAACACTGAAAACACTGAGAGCTTCTTCAGGCCGATCCATTATTCATTCATCCACTCTTCTACTTCTATCACCCATTTATCTATTCATGAGGCAGCAGTGAAAGAGCTGGAGTAGGAGTGTTGGAGGATGTCTGCCGTCCTTTAGGAAGCATGTTGGTGTTTTTGAACTTGCTGACATATCCGCTCCAAAGCTTAAAGGTTGAGTGGAAAATTGACATGTCTCCAAATGAACTCTGATTTCTACCTGAGAAACTATAAACTTCACCATTTCTCCTGCCGTACTCTTAAAAATATTGTATTTTTCCAGTCAAACCGAAATCATGGATTTCATGGATGTCGAAAATTACACACAAAAGTAAATTACATTGTCATTTCCTTACTCTCCCCAGGTCAAGAAAAATTATGAAGCGCTGCGGCAGAGGGAGGAGGAGGAGAGGATGGTGCAGAGCTCGCCCCCTAGAGGAGGGGAGGACCCTCAGTCTATCAGTAAATGGGAGAAAGAGAGCCATGAAGCCACCAGGGAACTGCTGAAAGTCAAAGACAGGCTCATTGAGGTGGAGAGGAATGTAAGTTAACATGGTGCCAAGAACGTAAGGTGGTTCATGTGGCTTTTGTAAAGAAAAAAACACACACATCTTGATATCACATGTGTATTTTTCCCAGAATGCCACGCTGCAGGCTGAGAAGGCGGCCCTGAGGAGCCAGCTCAAACAACTGGAGACTCAAAGCTCCAACCTGCAGGCGCAGATAGTGGCAGTGCAGAGACAGACGGCCTCCTTACAGGAGAACAACACAACACTACAGACGCAGAACGCGAAGCTGCAGGTAATCCCCTACACATCCCCTACACATTATACACAATATAAAGTGTCCAGAAAGCAGTGATTAAATTTCTAGACCCTTGCATGAGGAGTCTGACCAAGAACACTGTTTTGATTTTTACTTTCTACATTTTACTCGACCTGCAAGAGCAAAGTTGAAATGATTCTTGAAGTATGTATGCACTGTAGAAAATACAATATTCCATTAAGAAATGTATCTCTATCTGGCCCTCTCTGTCTTTATGGTCTGTTTGTAAAGTTGCGTTGCAAGGCTGCTTAGCTCCCTGGAATGGATTTAGACTTGTACTCCCTGCTTGGCAGTAATTCAAACCCTGCTTACGGGGCGACGGGATTTACACTGACCATCCGCTGGCTTCTGTCTCTGTTGGTGTTTGTCCCAGTGGCTTGATGTGTGAAGTAGGTGTGTGTGTGTGTGTGTGTGTGTGCACAGGAGGTTAGAAGGTACAGAAAGTGTGTCAGCACCTGGACAGAAGAAAGTATGTGTGTCTGTGTTTCTCTGTGTGTTTGTATGTTTGTGTGTTTGTGTGTGTGTGCGTGTGTGAATACAAACACGAGACACGATTGAAGAGGGATTTGAGACAAGGAAACCACAGTGACCACAAAGGAAACATGAAGGGAAACAGTTTCCCTGCTGGTGTTTTGTAGATGAAGGTTACAGCAAAAAGGGGAGGACAAACCAAATAGACACATAGTGCCCCCTATAGGCGAAAACACAAATAATCTTTGATCTGTTGGATTCAAGAAGCAAAGTGCTCCCCAGAGATCACAGTAAAAAAAAATATTTGTCATTCTTTCGTCTTTTTTTCTGTTACTTTTATTCATCTTCATTAATTGTTTCACAGTCCATTTTCTTGCTTATTTATAACTACCCTCTTCACCTCCCTCCCCTCACTTCTTTAATGAATTTATCTCCTCCATCCTCTCCTTCAGGTGGAGAACTCGACCCTGAGCTCGCAGAGCGCAGCCCTCATGGCCCAGAATGCTCAGCTGCAGAGTCAGCAGAGCAGCGTGGAGGGTGAGCGCGAGGGAGCACTTAAGGAGAAGGAGGAGCTGAGGGGAACCTACGAGCTGCTCCTCCGCGACCACGAGAAGCTTGCGGCGCTTCATGAAAGGCAGGCGGCCGAATATGAAGCCCTGATCGGGAAGCACGGGGGCCTGAAGAGTTCCCACAAGAGCCTGGAGCAGCAGCACAGGGACCTGGAAGACAAGTGAGCTGGGGTTCACAAATGCCTTTATGCATGTTATCCCATCAGAAAATATAACAATCATAACAGGAACTATTCTGACTAACTTCATCTAAACACTTTGGGATGAAGAAAACGCACTGCTTTTTGTTGTGTTTGTAACAACTATGTATTTTTGTGCGCACAGATACAAACAACTCCTGCAGAGGAAGGGAGAGCTGGAGGACCTGGAGAAAAATCTGAAGGAGCAACAGGAGAAGATGGCACTGGAGAACCAGACACACCAAGCCACAGCTGACCAGTGCAAACTGCTCAAAGAGGAAAACGACCGGTCAGCATTAGTTTAAACTCTGTTGTTTTAATCTGCAGCCACTTTCACACACAAGCATGTCTTCATATTGAGGAGTCCTTCTGCTCTCTCTTCAGACTCAACACTACCTATCGTCAGCTGGTGAAGGACAACGAGAGTCTCCAGCTGGATCATAAGAACATAAAGAGCCAGTTAAACAGCGCCAAGCTGGACCAGACAAAGCTGGAGGCCGAGTTCTCTAAACTGAAGGAGCAGTACCAGCAGCTGGACATCACTTCCACCAAGCTCACTAATCAGTGTGAAGTAAGGAGAGACCTCTTCTCTTCTCTTCTCTTCTCTTCTCTTCTCTTCTCTTCTCTTCTCTTCTCTTCTCTTCTCTTCTCTTCTCTTCTCTTCTCTTCTCTTCTCTTCATGTGCCAACTGCCTTTGATTGGTTACCCTTCCCTTTAATGTCTGATATTTTTATAAACAACTTCTTAAGCCAGCTGTGTTGTGGAAGGTTGATTCCTTTAATGTATCATATTTTTATTTGAGCCAGGTGTTATGATATCTCTTTAATATATCTGTGTGTGTGTGTGTATGTGATAGTTGTTGAGCCAGTTGAAAGGAAACCTGGAGGAGGAGAATCGTCACCTTTTGGACCAGATCCAGACTCTGATGCTACAGAATCGCACACTACTGGAACAGACCATGGAGAGCAAAGACCTGTTCCACGTAGAGCAAAGACAATACATGTAAACCTGTCCATTATGTTTTCTTAAAAATAGACAACAACCCAACGTCTGCATGAGATGTTCGAAACAAGTTGCACTGTCTTATTGTATCTTCTCTCATCTCTGTCCTTTCAGAGATAAGCTAAATGAGCTGAGGAGACAGAAGGAGAAGCTGGAGGAGAAGATCATGGACCAGTACAAGTTCTACGACCCCTCACCTCCACGCAGGTAAATATAATCAAGTTAAAAAGAACATTTTGACAAGAAAACCTCATGAAACAACTAAATGACTTGGTGCAATAGTGGTGAATCAGAGTGAAGCTCAGTGTATCATGCAAAACTATACTATAAAAAATTCTGTTTGCTTGTTGACTCTTATCTCTGAAGCGGGGCAGTTGGTAGAAAACGCTCACCCTGCAGCCCCAGGAAGGGATGAATCAAATATTTATGGTCTGTGGTGCGTTAAAGAGTCATATACTGCAACATCCATGAGAGGGCTGAGAGGCTGTAACGAAGCCTCAAAGTGATGTGTACACATGGAACATATCAGAAATGAAATACATTCGACTGATGACTGCTGATTGTGTCTGTGCCTCGTCTCTTCTCTGCAGGCGCGGTAACTGGATCACTCTGAAGATGAAGAAGCTAATCAAGCCGAAGAGCAGGGAGCGAATGCGTTCTCTCACGCTCACTCCATCTCGTTCAGAGTACGGTGACGGCTTCCTGACGTTTCCCCAGGACAGCCAGGACAGCTCGTCTGTAGGCTCCGGCTCCAACTCGCTGGACGACACACTCACGCATAAGAGGAGCAGCAGTGAGTACAAAAGAAACACATGAACACACAGATGATTACCCAGGATTCAAAACAAGCATAGCTGAAAAAAGCATATGCAAAGCACAAATGGAAGCTGTGTGTGTGTGTGTGTGTGCGCGAGTGCACGAATGGATCTTATCTCCCCTAACTGCTCCTTTGCTTCTTTATCTCTCTCTCTCTCTGCGAAGGGAGGAGAGGGCAGCAGTCCCATGCCCAAGGGCAGGGTTCCACCAATGGTATGCTGCGGAGGGGGAGGGTGGGCAGGGTTTATGACCCGACTGTCGCGTCTCTCAGGGCATGTTTTTGTGAGTCCATTGTCCGTGTCACACTCAGCTATCCTAGAGGTTACAGGTTGAGCTGTGCAGCACCACGAGGTTGACTCCCGACCACAGACCTGGTTCAAAGAGTAGAAGGATTTCTTATC
>OMNW01015487.1:0-13892 GCA_900303245.1 Selene dorsalis
CAAGGACCATCAGAACCGGAACCGGTACCAGAGCCACAGTGGAACCCGGACGTTACAGGAACCGGGAGTAGAACCCAAACCGGGACCGGGACCGGGACCTGGGACCGGAACCGGAACCGTGACCGGGATCGGAACCGGAACCGAGTCCGGGATCGGGATCGGGACCCGAACAGGGATCGGGATCCGGGATCCAGACAGGGACCAGAACAGGGACCAGGAACTGATATGTTCCGACGCTTCCGACGACATCTGCTGTATTTGACTTTGCATGGCTTTGAACTTTGGATAATTTCCTTTCAAAGACTTGAAAAGTGACATAAGTCAAAAAGTCTAGCTAGGCACACAAAGCTACACACTAATCCAAAATGGCGCCCATGAAAAAGCCCTCACTTCACTTGTCGTGTGGTTTAATGCTGATTGTTTCACTTTGTTTCTTAAAGAATCTGAGGTGGGACATTGAATCAGGGTCATCTAGAGGGGAAAGTTACAAGTACTTCTCTCTAAGTGTAGCAGAAAGGGTGGTCCTCACTCCATCTGCACACTCACCTGAAGCTCACTTTGATGCCCATACAGGAATGTGTGTGTGTGTGTGTGTGTTTGTGTGGAGTTTTCCATAAAGGAGCTGATAAGGACATAGAGGGGTGGCAACATGTCTTTTGTATGTATGTGCACTAGTGTGAGTGTGTGTGTGTGTTTATGCTCTTCATTCATAAGCTTACAAGGGACTAGATCTCTATCAATGGCCAGCATCTCAATATGCATCTCAGCGTGAGTGTGTGTGTGAGAGTGAGTGAGTGAGTGAGTGAGTGAATGAGTGAGTGAGTGAGTGAGTGAGTGAGGAGTGTGTGCGAGCAGATGAATATGAAGTGTGTGGGTTTTTAACACGATGGAAGCTCTTGTGTAGGCTGCCTTATGTGCTGCCGGTTCTTATGCAAGTGGTTTTGTTCAATGTGTGGTTACAATTGTGTTTGTGTGTGTTAGTGTGTGTGTACACTACCTGTACAGTCATGGCATATGTTGAAGCTGGCAGTAGCAGCCCATAATCCCAATGAGGACATGCACATTTTTTATTTATAGTTGTTGTGATGCACTACTGCATATACTGCTCTCAAACCACTACAGAGACACTGCTTAAACTTTAAAGTATAGTTATTTCCTGAGAGGACGAGGTTAGGAAAGCAATGCCACCTGAAAATATTCTGAAACAAGAACAAACAAATACAAAGTAAAAGTAACAAAAACATAAACTTTGGTTTGGATTTTCAGGTGTGAAAACGCCCTTAAATCTAGTACGAAAACTGATTCATTGTGTCACTTATTTTTGATTGATTGATTGATTGAAATTTTTATTAATCCCAGAGGGGGAAATTAGTTTGTACCAGCAGCACACAAAAAGCAAAATACAACATAAAATAAATTTCAGGTTGTTGTCATGATTTGTCACTGTTTTGGGTGTTTAATGGTCCAAACAATTCATGGAGAGAATAATCAACAGATTAACTCATAATGAAAAGGAATGCAGCTCTGTTCATTTGCAACTTTTTGTTCAGTGAAGCTGTAAATATCAGTACAACTGAAGAGCTGGGAGTGTGCAGGATTTTCCTTCTTTAAGCCAACTTCTTCTTGGACATTTACACCTGACTGTGCAGCCAACTATGTGACTCATGTGCCTGTGTGTTTTCACTACATGTGAGTGTGTGTGTGTTTGTGTGTCTGTTACCGTATACATGGCCTTGCTGGTAATCTCCAGCAGCTTGTGCTTCGCCCTGCGCTCTGACTCCCTGGCTTCCTGCAGGTCCTGCTTCAGCTGCTCAGCTTCCTTGGCCCTTGAGGGACAAACACACACAGACAGATGCAGTTAATACTTTCATTCACCCCCACGTTCCTTCACAAAGAAACAGAGTTATCTAAATCAAATCCAAAATGATCACACGTAATTGACACGCAGGTACTTCACGCACCGGTAGTGTCACTCCGTTATTATTACCCAAGTGATCAATGTATCACCCCGGCAGACAATCATTTGTGACTTCATTGAGTTTGCACGCGGTGATGTAAGAAACGTTATTTGGGGATGATTGCATTTCTTTTGATTGTATTCCTGAACACTCAACAGTTCCAGCAAGCAGCTGTGTGGGGAGCCGCACGCCTCGAGGGTTTGAGTGGACATAGTCATTTACGTGTTGAGTGCCACCGGTTTAAATTTCTCTGTTGCAGAAAAGTGCTCATCTAGAAATTGCAGTTAACGGCAAGTGGTTAATGGTGCCCATTTGAAATGACTGCCTAATAAATGGTGAAGTAGAGGCTGTGAAGTGATATTCCCACATCTATGTATACTGTTTTATTATAAAGCTGACTGTAGTTCTTTGCCGCAGTGATTGACGCCTAAGTTTAACGGAGTGCTGATTGATAATTACTCAGTCTTCTCAAACTCCTATCTGACCTCCAGAGAAATAAAAAAAAGTCAACAGCAGATATTCTAAGTATTTGATTCCAACCACAGTGGGAAGTATGAAAAATAAATCAAAGTCAGTTTCAGCACTGTGGAGCTTCAACTTGTCGTAAAAGAGACTGTTTGATAGAGACTCCTGCCATCAATCGATCTTAGTGCTAACAATTAACTAACACAAATTAACTTCAGCGCCTCAGACCTGTGAGGAGTGCTGCTGAACAAAGAGCTCTCTCTGCCTTTCACTTCAGTATGCAGCGGCGTGGCTGTAACTGCATGATTACCTGCTTTTCAGCCACAGCATCCACAAGAATAAAGCCTCTGAAATTAAATGATTTTAAATAAGTTAGAAGTTCTCGTTCTTTGATTGAGTAATTTAAATGCAGCGGTGCTACTTTGCTCTGCGCTTGGAGCATATTGACTGACGTCTGCACTGCTGATGTGCAGCGGCATGTTTGTGCACCTTGACATTAAACAGCTTAGTAACTTGAAAGACATTTGGGATGCTCATGAGCTGAGGAGGTTTATACAGCAGATGCATTTTGATGCTCCTGTAGGACGGCTTCCTGAGCTCGAAGGATTCATATGACAAATAAAGAAAAAAGAAAAGTCTAAGTAAGATGTAGGATGAAGTTATTTAAAGATCTAAAACAACAGTAGTGTTGTGCCTGTGAGATAGAAACAAATGGGGGATTGGGGTATGAGTGACATAGTGATAACAAAGTAGCCAAAACTAAACAGATGTATATCCATGGCCTTCTTCCTTCCTCCACTTCCCACCTCCTCTCTGATTCCTCGGCCATCTTGAGAGCCAGCATCTCTGCCTCCAGCATCTTCTGCTCCATGAGCCGCCGCTCCTCCTGGCCACGGATGGCAGTCACTTTGATG
This sequence comes from Selene dorsalis, assembly GCA_900303245.1. Classification (NCBI taxonomy): domain Eukaryota; kingdom Metazoa; phylum Chordata; class Actinopteri; order Carangiformes; family Carangidae; genus Selene; species Selene dorsalis. The sequence goes on from OMNW01015487.1 coordinate 3,338, forward strand.
CGCTGCATCTCTGTCTCAGCCTCGGCAGCTTTCTGGGCCAGCAGCTTGGCCTCCTCCTCCGCGATCTGGGCCTTCTCAGCCAGCAGGTCCGCCGTCTGCTCTGAACGCAGCTGGAGAGGAGCAGGAAGAGGGAGGAGAGGGCAAACACAGGAAGGGGGACAGAGGACAAAAAAAGTTGAAAATGGGAGAAGAGGTGGGGAAATGGAGCAAAGGAAGAGACATTAAAGAGACAAATGGAATGACAAGCATGAAAATAGGTTCAGAAAAACAGTCAAGCGCAGGAGGGAGAGTGTAGAAAAATACAACAGCGAGGGACAATGATGGAGGGTAAACAGCATCAAATACATAAATGATAAGAAGATGAGAAACCAGGAAGCAATGAAGTGACAGGGGAAGAAGGTGGTGTAGCATGAGCTCAATTTGACATAACACAAATATAAAAATGGTGGATTTTGGGCAGAGGGAACCACCAGTCTTACCAGGGCCTCGTTGGCCATGTGAGCTTCATCCTGCAGCTGAATCAGCCTCCTCTCCAACTCATCCCTGGCTCTCTCTGCCTCCTCCCGCATCTGCTTCTCCCTCTGCAGATGCTGCCTCTCCACCTGAGTGACAGGTGGAGGCAAAAGAGCAGAAATGCATTTAAACTCTAGAGCAAAGTTGGAACTTTGCTATTGAGATTGACTTGAGTTTTTTTACTCCATTTATTCCAGTACCTGTTTTCTGGCCCTCTCCTCTCTGGCCTGGGCCTTCATCTGCTGCACCTCGAGGGAGTCCACTCGCCGCCGGCGCATAAACAGGTCATGGTTGCCAATGCACAGCTGAAGAATCTGCACAAAAGACATAAAAGCATGAATGGGCGGTGATTTCAATGACAAATCAACATTTAAAAAATTCTAATTCACCAGCTATTTCCTTTTCCAAAGGCATTTGGAAAAGCAAAGTATTTGGTGAGCCACATTTAGTAGTCACAGTCAAAACAGCTCTGAGCTTTGCAGCTGAACTCACCAACTTGTTGACTCTCAGACGAGAAGAGTTGAATTTGAAAACGTTGTTTTTTTTCTCCAGAGGTTTGATGGTAAACTAAATATTGAGACAAGAATCCCAACTTAGATGATATCTCTCTTCTCTCTCAAACACCTCTATATTCAATTATCAAGTCTTTATTACAACACAAGCTCTGTTCATCTAGTCTTTATGATGAAGTACAGCAGCAGATGTTCCCACCTCTTTGTCGCTGTAGGAGATGTTGCGGATTTCATTCCAGGGGAAGGAGCACTTGGGTGTCAACCTGTTCTCCGGCTCGTAGATGTGCAGACCCAGGGCGTCCACTCCCAGAAGAAGATCTGTTCCCTTTTTATTCTAAACCGCACCAGCAGAGCAAACAATGTTTTTCTTACTGTCCATTGGACAGACAGACCAATCAGCAGCCAACATTCACTTGTGCTTGCACTTTATAGCGGTGACACCGTGGTGACTCTGCTTGCCAAAAGCATTTGTTAGAGCTGAGCAGAGCATTGCCAGTTGAAAGGTGTAGTACATGCTGTCTGGTCTTGTTTACTACAAAGTAATGCTACAGTGAGTTACCTAAGCTGTGGCTGAGTTGTTGGTGGTATTTCAAAATGCCTCAGCCTTTTAGGGAATGCCTTATTCAAGGCCTGAGGTACCTCAAGTAAATTTCTGTTTGTTTGTTTTCGAGGTGAGTCATCAACTGTAATAACTCTCCCGTTATTTACCGAAAAACATGTAAATTTGTTCACAAAATAATTCAAAAAGATTCAGAAGTGAAAGATAATTTGAGAAAGGGGAGTCAGACTGCTACCCCCACCCCATTTCGTTTCATAACACCGTGGAGAAATTGGCACTCCCGCCCCCTCATCTTTTATATTGGCTCACTTTGTAAAGATACAGCAAAGCAGCATTGGCTCACCCTGATTAAAAAGTAATTGACGCCATACATGTCCAGGTCCTGAGCTATTTTTAAATACTCCATCTCAGCTTCATCCCTGGTTCAAAGACAGAGAGAAAGAGAGAGAGAGAGAGAGAGAGAGAGAGAGGGGAAGAGATTGAGAGGGATCCAAGGGAATGGAGAAGAGAGGGGAGCAGGGTGGGAGGAGAGGAGGGGAGGCGCAGAAGTGGAGAGAGAAAAAGGAGATCAGGCCTTGTTTCCTCGGCTTTTGTGTATAGCATCTGTTGTGTTGTGTGTGATCTGTAGAAACCGCCACACAGCTGTGTAGCAGGGGTGAAAACATGAGCACAGCACTGACACAAAACACAACTAGTATCATTCATTTGGGAATGAAGACTCATTCTGATGTCCCCGAGCCTCTTCCCCCTCTCTCTGTCTCTTTCTTTCTCCCTCTCTATCTCTCTCTCTCTCTCTCTCTCTGCAGCCTGGTTGCCAGATCTGTTGTGATTTCAGGATCAACTCAGCAAAAAGAAAACTGAAGATTTGCTTGCTTTGATGGCTGAGGAAAAATCAGGGCATCCCAGTGCCCAAACTTTTAATAACTGTCTGTTTGATACGGGTGGTAGAAAAACTGATGATTTAAGCTTCATCAAAGTTTTAACAGCCAAGAGAGCATTATGCCAAGTAAACAAATCTTAACTAGGTTGGACAGAGTACATTCTGAGTTTGAAGCTGCTCAAAGGAAATTTTAAATGGTAATTCTTGATTAATGCTGTGGAGGCATTAGAGATGCGCTGTGTAAAAAGATGGATCACTTTGATATTGTGCTGATGTCAGTGTTTTTAAAAATCAAATCTGAATCAGGCTCTAAAATAATGTGGAGGAAAAATACAGATGAAACAACTGTAACTGTGTGCTGTCACCTGGGAATGGATATTAAACCTGAATGCTCGCAGACACTTCCTACTATGAATTTAAAAAAAAAATGTTTGAAAAGTTTTTGGTCAAACATTTGAGAGTTTAAGCTTTGTGTCTGATAGTCTATAACTGTGCTAGCAGTGTTGTGATGCTTGTGGCACACTGGTAGTGCTAACATTAGCATACACATCTTATTCCTGGTAACGTTTCCTTCTTAGCAATAAACCCCGAAGTACTGCTGAGACTGGTGGGAGTGTTATTAATTTGCAGGTATTAGGTCACAAACCAATCGGACGGACAAATTAAATTTCTGACCTGATGTTGGGGGCCTAATGAAAAGTTAAGTGACCACTAAAGTTATTTGAATTTATCCCGAGGGACACATGAATGTCTGTAGCAAAGTTCGTGGCAACACATCCAAGAGTTAATGAGACATTTTAGTCTGGACTTAAAGTGGTGAACCAGTCAACAGAGGGACACAGCCCCCCTCAGAGCCAGGTAAATAGGATAGATAAAAACATGTTGATCCAAATAAAAGTCTGACCGAGGTACTCAGAGGATCGCGGACCTCCTTCCTGTGCCCCCCCAGGCTGCGCTACACAACTTAAAACAAAATATATAATTCAAATGCAAAAGGTGTGAGAACCACTTTAGACTGCGCTCTCTGTTGAAAGGGTTATTGATCAGTGGCAGGGACTCAATTATTACTTTTCCAAGTGCTGAGCTCTCCGGGCTTTTACACCTGAATTTTCAACATAAAACTCCCCACCCACAGAGTTTAAGACACTCCACATCCAGCACGCTTACTGCCTCTCCATTTCCACCTTAGTTCAGCTCAGAGGTGGAGCGAAAACAGAACAACTGATTTTTGATTATAGCAATATTATTCAACTATGGGAGAAAGACAAGTTTGCCGTAGCCCGTGATAACGAGTTAGCAGGTAATCATGCATTTTTGTTATATCTGAGATTGTCATTTTATTTAAATTGATCAATCATGTTGTTAATACTTTATGGATTATGAGCACATGTGTTAAAGACACCTACTAATTAGACACCCGCTCAATTAGTTGTTTAGTGAAATCTTTTAAATCTTCTACTACTACAGCAGCACCTTAGAATGCTGATCACTTCAAAATAAAGTCCCTATTTATCTGGTCACTTTCACAACAACACATCCGCTACATACTTGGATCCTATCTGCAAAATAACAACAATAATTTAGTTCCCGGTGTGTTCACTTTATAAGTCATACGTTGTCCCTGGCTGTGCATTTTTTGGCCAACAATAAATATTCAGACAGTTTCCCCACAGAAAAAAAAAAACTTTCATGCCAGTCTTTTTGCATCTCAGTGCCAAAATGGACTATGGCTTTGCATAAAACATTCCTCATGGAACCAACTTTTAAGCAGCCGATATGTGAACTCAAAGATGAAATTGTGCTGATGACTGTGGAATTTCACAAGTACAGTTCAGTGCAGCAGTTTATACCTCGTCCTGCCCCTGTGCTCCGCATAACACGCTGTGATCCTCTCCTCCCACATTTCTGCAGTCATCTGGTACAAGTTAATCACCTGGAATGGAGAGAGACAGACATAAATATCCATGAACGCATGCAGGAAATATAATACATACCGCAGCGGCACATACTGCATCATAATGCAGGTGTAAGTCTGGGTAAGACAAAAGATGTAAACACCTTCATTCATGAATGACAATAAGTAAACCCAGCTGTCACTCACCCTCTTTGGGAGCAGCTCTTCCTCTGCCAAGAAGCCAGGTTTGTGAACATTAGGGTCATAGTCTCCATACTGTAAAATGGAGCACAAGTGCCAAAAGGATTAAAATCACTCCAAACTAATGGCCACTATCCACCTTCTCTCCAATAACAGTCCAGACTGTAGGTTTCTCCTGGGAGCTGTTCATAAGATAAAACTACAGCGCCTGTAAGAAGAGGGTTTCTGGGAGAATGAATGGAGGCCGAGCCGCTGTCAGGTCATTAACGTGCACCGCACACCCAGTGGCCCAGTTGTCGGGAGACTGTATAAATGATGCTATTAGAAATATCTCTGAGAGAACGGCGACTGATCACTTATCATCACGGAGCTGGGGTACAAATTATATTATGCATGTTTGAGGAAAGATATGAATGGATTAGGCATGACTGAGTGGTGGAGGGGCATTTCCTTTGGGCAACAGAAAAACTGGTGGAACGATATGAATTATACATGTGGCTACAGTTCAAAAAAGTGGGCTATGATGTGATTTATGTAAGTAGGTTAACATGAACATTTACCTACTACACCTGTGCATGTTTTTCCAGATACCAATACCAAATCTAGTTGTTTTTTCTTTGATGGCAATAATTTTTGACTGAAATTAGGAGGTGGTTGCAGATGGTATTAATATATTTTTTAATCCGTTTGAATTATTCCGCAACACTGCCAGAGCACTGGGATGTTCAAGAAACAAATTTGTTTTGAAATCAGACACCTAAATCCTTCAAGACCTTACAAAATCATTATTTTTCCCAAATAATTCTTCAACTCATTGAGTAACATGTTACTTAAAGGGGAACTACGCAAGTGCGTATGCTTTTTCGCTGTTTCATTAACTCTCCCCCACTGGCCATGTGGATTTGTTTTCAACGAACCCGGCGATAAGGCAATCCCTGGAGCGCTGGATAACGTTATATATCATTATACACATTTAACGATGTGTATATTTGTGTGGTGTGTTTGGCCAAGAGACGCTGGTGGAAGGCAGAGAGCCTCCATTCTCCCAGTGACAAGTCAATGAACCACCAAAATTACTCCAAAGCTGTTTAATTACGGCAAAAATCTTACATAGTTCCTCTTTAAATTTAGTTAATATTGGCAGAAAAAAACTATGTCTTCATATGTTAGGCCACCATTCACAATCTTGACCTACCTACTATTACGCAACCCACCTCCTTCTCCATCACCACCACCACTACCTCCTTCATAAGACTCAGGGACTCTCATTAACCACCTGCTGGTTCTACCCCACCACCACCAGCATCTAGACTACAGAGGCTCCATCCTGTCTCCCGTCTCTATATGAGCCTTCACTTAATGAAGATGCTTCACATCAGTGGAGTGTAATTGCCAGTTTCCACTTCAGTTTCATTGCTCCTTATTGAACTGTAATTGGCTCATAGTCTATGTATGAGATTCACACAATCAAATGTGAACTGCTTCTTTTTGGTAATTTTTTTGGAGAAGAGTTTTCAAGGGCATCCTTGTAAACTTAAGCGTGAAAGTACCAAACTCACAAGCGGTTGTTGAACCTTTGTGAAAAATAAAAGGTTTCAGAAGAGAGTCTTTGAGTGTGATGGGCTGACACCAAAGAGTGGGATCTCTGCCTCTTCTCATGGATTTATGTCTATGACGACTGAACCTTTTGGTTGTTACTCAGTGAAAAGTAGGTAAGTCTTTAAGTCTTGACTCGTTCTGTCTTTGTTTTTAAGTCTGGCACCAAAATCTGACATCACTAGTGAGGTTTCACATAGTTTGAGAAAACCGTCTTCTGCTTCCCAATTACCATCGTAACTGCCTTCAGTTAGCTGAAATCTCTTAGAATCAAAAGGACAGCAAAAGCAAGTATACTGATATTAGATGATATTGCTGCTGTGTCAGTTGGTTGCACAGCAAGGGAAAAAAAATATACGCAGAGAACTATTTCCTTGGTCGCTATTTTTATACCTTTAAAAAGAAATCTATGGTCCTTCTCCTTCCACTACATTAATGGCGATTATTGAGGGTGAAAAGTGTCCTTCAATTTTCACTCAACTTTTTTATGTTCACTGTCTGTTGCCATTCATGTGAACGCAACTGTGGTCTCAAAGTAGTGTGAGTATGGACGTACACAAATTGTGACGCTGTATACATTTGGAAGAAAATATGTCATTCGGTTATTTAGGGGGACATTTGTACACTTTGTATAAACAGCACATTGAAGAGCTTCAGTCTTCATTGTTTTAATCGTACAAAAGATTATAATATGTCCTCTGAGCAACAGATTGGAGGCTACAGTGAATAGAAACCCGTTGAACTGACACTGCTGGAGACAGCTCTGGGTGAGAAAAGGAATGAGGCTGAAATTACATTTCCTCTAAACTGTTGAGTTCACAGCTTTTAATGCTGAAGCTGAGTATGTAGCAATAGCACAACTTACAAACAGCTTCCTGAATTAATTATAACACATGGCATTTAGAGGCTCAATTGTTGTTTTTAAATGGTGGACTTTTACACTGTGGCTCATTTGCACAGGATGAATTAAAAGCTTCTGACCACTTGTGTGGCTCTAATCAACTACCCAATTCCATACGTTGTGCTGTTTTGTTGTGTTTATAGTCTTACCTTTATTATGAGCTTTAATTGGATTGTTTTCTTGCGCACGCCTGTCTGAGAACAGCTCTTGACAAACCTGAATTTAATAAGCTGAACGCACAGACCGAAGAGCCTGGAACACCGGTGCAGCGGCTAACAGAGTGGAGAAGCCCAGGGCCATTTAATTAGATTCTCTTTCTCTCCAGCTTTTCCATCCTCACAGCTTCTACTCCCTCAGTTCCTCTCCTGTTTGTTTGTTTGTTTCTAACTGCTACATAATTGATAACGTATAGACTTAAAAACTGGGCCTCGAGGATGGCATTTTGACAGCGACAGTGTTCTCTGATGCTTTCTGATTTCACACCTTTCTTCCAATTATTTCCAACAATCCCAGCAATCGATTCTCAGAGAACGGCCATGGGTCAATATTTTAACTTAACAATTCTCATCAGCGGCAGAACAGTGACCACAGTCTGATGGGTCCATGCTGTTCAAAACACCCCCCTGTTTTCTAAATCTAGGAAATTTAACATGCTCCCGATGCTTTGAAGAAAATCCATTTATAGTACAAAATAGCGTGAAATAATCTATAATCAGTGAAAGGCCTTATTGCAAACATGTTTTTCTTCATAGCATGAGTCAGTCTAGTACCATAGATAAGTCTACAGCCGTTAACTTACTGTTTGGGGGTCAGTTTTCACCCCCATGGCTCGAGGGATCAGACTGGAGATTTTGGGCAGAATGTCTCTACAGCTATTAGATGGATGGCCGTAACACTGGGGTTGTATGATCTATTCACATTTCCATTACTCGTTTTTAAGTTTGCTATTTCAAAGTGTGCATTAAGCAGGTTAATGGAAACGCACTAAGAGCCCCTCAGGCTAACTCTGGCTCATCCAAGCAGTTGAGTCATGTGAGGTGAAGCAGGATTTCCACACTCTCAAGGCAAAGCTGACAAATTCCAGCCAGTATTAAATAACATATCATGTAAGTGGAAATAACTAACCCCTAACACAGACTGGAAATCATCACATGTGTATCACGATGACACCGGATTGGCAAAAAAAGAGATTGAAACACATCTATAGAGTAAACATCCTGTAGCCTAGAGGCTGCCTCATTCAATTTTCACAAATGTGGTTTAGGTACAAGTCTTTTCTGAAGTCAGCTGTAAAACACAATGATGCCCACCAGTGTCATTCATGCCTGTTCCTTCCTTCATGCCCGCATCCCTCCCCACTCGGTTGGACACGCATCTCCACACACACACATACACACACACACCCAGTGGTGCTGAGGCTGAGGGAATTGACCTCACTTTCTACTCAACCTCCGTGCCAGAGTGACTCCCTCTGCATTTTTCCACAGCGGCTGTTTCTTGCAATTCCCTGTCAACACCTCCTTGTAGCGTCGCACCGACTCAGAATACAAAGCAGGAGGGAGTGAGACCTCTGCAGACCCACAGAGGCTGCACTGCTGGTTCCAACACTCATACGGATACACCACTGAGATGCTGGACTATGGTTTAAGAATCTGAATGAATAAATGTTCTGACATTGTGGCGATTTGTTTTGCGGGACAGTGGAGGAGCACTTGGTCGCATTGTTCCCTAACAGCAAGAATATTATGCATTTGACCCTGGAGGTGTTTCAGCGTGTGGAGTTTGCATGTGTTCCTTATATCTGTGTGAGTCTAATACACGTGCTCTTGATTCCTTCCACTGCCCAAAAACATGCAGGGTACGTTTACTGGCTACTCTAAACTGTCCGTAGGTGTGAATGGTGGCGGAAATCACAGAATCCAATGCTTCCCACAAAGGGATTGTTAAACAAGTCACAGCAGCTGCAGCTTTTCAAAATACCTATTTAATACTAAAGCTGCACCTGCAACTGTGCCAGCCATGTTTGATGTAAAAACACACACACACAGCACCTATGTTTCTTCTTATCTTAATGGGGAAAAAACATGACCAACAGACACAAACATTTTTAGTGTAATACAATATGAAAATCCGATTGTTATCGGCTAACCGAAGATGAACTACAGTATATTGAGGAATTCTCATCACTTCCATACAACACATATATAGGGCATGATGAACAGTATGCCAGACTGCATACAAGTTATACAAATGGAAATCTATACACCTGATATGACTGTATTTTTCCAAAGGGGTGGTGAAACAATATTAGTATATGTTAAGGGCAGAGGTGTTGGAGTCTCTCTGTATGTGCACGTATCTGTGTTTAAGCCCCCCAGTGTGTGAAAAAAAAAAGTCAGTTGAAGCATTTGCACACACACAAAATCCTCCACTATCCCTCATTTCTATTATTCCCTCTATTCATGCACTGTGTAACTCAAACAAGGTAATGGCAGCTTTTATGGCTTCCTACTTTGTCTGTTGTGAAGTATTCTGCAATCTCTCCTCCGACTGGAGACTGATTACACACACAGATTCTGTATGCCACGGCCTGTACGTGGGCATGATGGCTATGATTCACATTATGAAAGAAGAAAAAGAAAAAAACTCCTTTAAACATTAAGCCATCTTGGAAAACCCCCCCTTTACACTCTCTTCCTTACAGTTATCTCCAGGCTGGCATAATAATGATAAAAGATGAGCCAGGGTATACCGCAGCTAGATCCCAATGTGTGATATTCTCTACTTCACAGGCTATGCGCTAGTTCTGCACAGTAAGAACTCATGAGAAAAAAGGAGAAGAGAAAAGTCTGCCAAGAACCTCCTAGCAGCTGCACAGCTAAACAAGTACCTGTCTCCCCCTTTTACAATACCAATTTCCTCATACAGGCTCTAATCAAAGTGGACTGCTGATTAAATGAAAACAAATTGTGGCCTCATATTTCTTGCCGTTTGCAGATTGAGGTGGGCTTGGCAGCAGACAGCACAAGTCTGCAGGTTTTTCTTGATCCACACACTCTCTCATTTTTCCTTAAGCCTGTAAATTGGCATGGGAAAGGTTGAGTCTCTGAGGGCTCTTGGCCAAATCTTTGAGGGAGAGCTCAGGCCTCACTAGACCCTGTCCGCCTGTCAAAAAAAAAAAAGAAGCCGCACCTCACTTTCCATCTCTTTTTCTTGGGGATTTCAGAGAGATGGGATCCTTCAACCAAAACGACTGAGATCGCTTGAGGTTTATTAAGGGAGCTTTTTTCCTGCGGAGCGATTTCCATACATGTCAGGTAACTTGTTGTCTGATCCCCACCCACTAAATCAATGAAAGTTTTTTTTGTTTTGTTTTTTTGATACGTTGCCTTCTGGTGCTGCGTTTCATACATAAACACAAGCAGGGAAACAATATCGACCAACACATCTCCAAACTTCAAACTAAAAGGGTGAAAAAGTCTTTTCAGGGAGTAGGTAG
>OMNW01015487.1:19085-35601 GCA_900303245.1 Selene dorsalis
GGTCCATTTCCTTTTCATGGCTGCTACACTTTCTAAATGATCTGTGGGTGGCTCATCACATGAATAACGGTTGTTAACAAGACCAGTACAACATTTGATTTCACTCACCTTCTTTTCCATCTTCAGCCAAGCAACTGTGTCCTTGATGTTGTATTGGAGCCCAAAGAACCACGTCTCCCTCAGGCCCAGAGCTCGGCACACCAAGTCAAAAAGGTCTTTTCCTTTCCACTTGACCTGAGGCATATACAGTAAATGTGCTGGTGTCATATCTTTGTCTCACAATTTTCTCAGAAGATCATATAAACACTTTATTTCAAGGTGTTGTTGAATTAGTGTGATTTTGCAGCATACCAAAAAATCTAAGATTAAAAAAAAAACACTAATGAAATTCAGTCTGTGAGGTCAAATTCTGACAGTGAGATTCACATCATTCAGTGACTGTGACTAATTTATATGCATTAGCAAGGGGAACAGACGCACTTAATTCTTTATAAGGTTAAATGCTGAAAGCCATTCATAAGATGATATGTCTCCCAAATCCAGACATACTGCTATTTCCATCATAAACTCAGTGTCTGCTTCAAAGCTGGGAGCCACACACATGTTGTCCTCATGCAGCTGAGAGCTAGGAGGGAGGTACATGATGTACACATATCCAATTTAGATAGCTTTCATCCGTAGCCTGTGAGCTAACTCTGGGTGGAAGGAAGCTGCAGTCAAGAGTTTTCAAGGTTGGTTTGGGGGTGGGTTGTTGGAAAAAATACTAAAACAGCAAGAAATTAGGATATCAGCTCTGGCATGCAGCAGGGAGGGCAGCTCAGGGCCAATCACAGAATTCCTATGGAAGGCGATTCGTCTCTGAGACCTATCCCTTTTAAATGCTATTTATAAAAGCCATAATTGATTTTTTTTTTGAAAATTATCACCCCAGGGCAGAAAACACAAACCTACAACTAAGATTGTGCTGTTCTTTGTTAATAACCAACTGCAAACTCTGGCAGGGTTCCTCTCTAATTAAGTACAGAGATGGTGTCTGCAAATCATTTTAATGGTTTTGAGGTCTGCTATATATGATTAACCAAATCATACACTACTCCAGAAACACTGTAGACTGTATGACACTAACATTATATGACTGTTGTGCTGTAACTGGAGGATGCAGGATAATGCACACTTTCCTTTACAGCGTTTCCACCACAGTCCCACACTCTGCTGGCTTTTGTCACCGATTTGTTATTTCCCTGATTTGCTGCATGCGACAGAGATAAATGTAATAGATATGGTCTTCTGCAGAACAGTTTATAAACTCTTGTGGTGTGTTCATAGCTACTTGCTGCCATCTACTGTTGAAAATGAAACTCTGACACATCTTCATGAGAAGATATCGCCGCTACTACTACTCTCCATCAGCAACCTGACTCGCCTGTCGTTGTGGATTATGGTTAAGAATATAATATGGCAGTAGTTTCATTACCGTGAATGTTATTTACTGTTGTGGTTAGTAACAAAGCAGATGCGGAGCTGATGCTGTTAGTAGAGACACTATTTATGGGTTGTCCTATAATATGTTGAATAAACTCATGCATTGCTTTATAACAGATAACTCACCTCGCAGCTGAACTCCATGTCTGACTCCATCGTGCAGATCCTGACGTTGAAGTTCTTGGCTTTTTTTCTCCTCAGGGAGTTCAGTCCCATCCTCGCCGCTAAGGCACTTGCCATAATAAACTGAGTAGCTAATAAACTGACTATTCAGTTCATTAAAAGTTGTTAATTCGTCCAAAATGAGTACACTAGAGAAGCATTACATCCTTTGTTTCCGTTGCTGAAAGCCACAGGTGAGTCATCGGGCATAGTTGTCAAAACAGAGGCGGAGCTGTGCATGTGACTGTCCAGCTTAATAGTATCTTTAGCCCGACCAGCTATCGATGGATAGATGCTTATAAGTCAGGTTGACGTAGGTTTATCTACAAAACATTAACTGACATTATATTTATTTGTGACTCTCACGTACACTTTATGAGCTTTGTGGCAGTTTTCTGTTATTTCACGTTACGCTGCCAGACAAAAAGTTTACAAACACACAAGCTAATGTGTCCGAAGCTCGTTGCTAACCCCTAACGCGACATAGAAACTAAGTTGGCTAATAAACATTACATATCCGATATAAGCTCTAAACTTGCGCTGAACTTATACGTATTTATATTGTGAAGCCCGTTGGTGTTTATAGCTGTGCGTCCGAAAAATTATTAGTCCAACAAATCCCTTCCTAAGAGTGGAAAACAGTCAACTTGTAGCATGTAGCCTACATTGACTGAAACCGAAGCTTTGGCTAACCGCTGCTAACCGTTTGTTAGCCATCCATCTAAAAAGGCAATGCTGCGTTCAAGAGCGGTCCAGAGTTTTGTAATTACACTGTAACGCACACCAAGACGGTAAAAACGATAATACAGGAGTTCATATGGGGGTATGGTTTGACAGTTAAGCACTGTATTAAGATAAACTGCGGAGAACATGATATATATTGCGATTTCATAGTCTGTGATATCTCCCTCAGTTTATTAAACATTGACTGAATCCAGTCCGTGATTAATGAAGGCAATAAGACAAACATACCCTGCTTGCATCTTATCATTTGAAAGTAGGTAATTTGATGATATTGCACAGGGTCCCATGGCAATTGTAACTGATATTTTGAAGACCCAATACCAGTTTTTAGACTAATATGCATGCGAATTTATAATAAAATAATAATCAGTTGCAACTTTTATAGCTTTTCTCACAAACAAGATATAATTGTACATACTGGAACAAGTCAACTACTTTCAAATTAGACGTTAGTTGGAGTGCTAAAGAGTACTGAGTATATTTAACCTTATAATCCATTCAGTTCTGTATTTCAAATGTACAAAAATACAATCAACTTTGAAATTTCTGAGGATCTTGAAGGCAACATATCTTCCCCCTAGCAGTTGAGCGAACGGCCAATCGCACGGCACTACACCTCACATGCCCCGCCCCCCGCCCGTCCCCCTGCGCCATAAAGGGGCGGCCCCCGAGCAATGAGGTAATCGGGGTAAACAGTAAAGATGGCGACGTCTGTAGCCGGAGAGGGGCAGTCAAGTCTAAATGGGATTATTTCCGACCCCCAGACCAAAAAACTGACCGACCTGCCGTCCGAGTTGCTCGAACACATCCTGTGCTTCCCTGTCCTCCAACACGTTGACATTTGTAACGTTTCCTGCTGCTGCAAGCGGCTACACGACGTCTGCCATGGAAGGGGGAAGGTCTGGGGACACCAGTACAAACTCAGGTGCTATGATTTTTTTTTTTTTGATGCTATTTCTTCGAGAGTTTTCGCTTCCGGTGGTTTTTCACCACTATAAACCGAAACGATCTGCCTTTTCCTCCTTTCAATGAGTCTTGTACGGAGGCTTAAACCGCTCCTTGTGTACTTAAAGGTCGGTTCGTGTGCAGCTGTCAACCGTTGACATTCTGCTGATGCACCAAATCCATCATTGCGCCAGGCCGGTGCCAAGCTGCTCCTCCGAAGACAGCTATAGAGCTTTTAAATCTTCATAATAGAAATGCAAATGCATTTTTTACCTAGAGCAGCCGAAAATTAAACTGCATGACCTTGAATGTTGCATGTAGCCTGACATATGCAGGAGAGTGTAGCTCTTGCCAAAAGCTAAGCCCTCCTCCTGTCTGACTTGGCTATGGGCTGTGAGTTACTCTGTTAGTTGCTTCTCCACTTGCAAAGATAAAACCACGTCTGAGGCAGTTGTTTTTGCAGATATACCATCATATATCATGGTTAACTAATTCTGAGCAAGCCCAGAAATGTTAGTGAAATAACCATTGTTCTTCCTACATCAACAGATGGCCGAGACTGCAGAGGTTTTACCGTCAGAATGAGAGCTGTGACTGGCTCCGGGAATACAAGACACGTCACAGAGTCGGTATACAAATAAGGAGGACGGTGGAATCAATCTCAAAGAGATTCTTCACAGAAGTCGTGAGTAATCCATTTGTAATCAAAATACATCAGTGTTATGATTATGTTGTTACATCAGATCTGGGTTCAGCAGCATCGCTTAAATAAAAGTCACCCACTGTGAATTGGCTGGCCTCTTGTGAGTGTGGGCGCATGTTTGTGCAAGAAAATGTGAGCTGTCTATATTCCAAACTAACCCAGAGATCTGTAACCCAGCCTTGCGTTGGCCAGGTGCTGGGAGACAGCTTTGCAGAGATTGAGTCACTCGGGATGCCAGAGCACTTTTGTGAGGACGAGCTCCTCTTCATCCTCAACTCCGACAAGAGGTGAGAGCAACATGGTTTGCGTGCAGTAAATACCACCAAATACTTGCCACACTCTGCATTTTGCAATCATTAATGGGTTTGGGTGTTGATCTTTTTAATCCTCCTGTGATTATGAAAGCCTGTTGTGCTGCACGCCACTAATGTGCCTCTATTGTTCTCCACCCATCATTAGGAAAAGCTTGACTTTGAAGTACTATGCAAAGAAAATCCTATACTTCCTGAGACAACAGAACATCCTGAGGAGTCTGAAGGCGTTCTTGGAGCAGCCTGCAGAGCAACAGTCAGCTCTCGAAGGTAAGACAGACTCCTGTTATAACACAACAACGTTATCTTACCCATCTCCATGTTTACAATGTTTATTTTATTGCTTTTCCATGTCCATTACTATAATATATGTTGTGATAAGACAGTTTGATGTTACTCTTTTTCCTCGGTGTGCATGATGCAGCCCCACCTTATGCATTTCACCCTCTACCCCACTAGGTGCTGTACTAGTGGATCAGTATTGTAACCCACTGGCTGATGTAACACTGGACAGCATATCAGCCCAAGTGGATGAGCTCACAGAAAAAGTGAAGAAGATGCTGAGGATCAAGAACCCCTCCCACCCCAGTCTGCGCATCGCTCAAGGTGAGCTTTCATAAATGGGAGATGTAGAATGAACGTTTCAATATTTTTAAAATTCTTTCTTCATATTTAGCCTTTTCTTCTGTCCAAAATGTATTAACACCCTAAGGCTGAAGCCTACACTTCAAAATAATGCATTAAAAAAAAATCACTGTGGTCAAAGATGTCAGGTTCACAAGATCTGTATTTTCCTCTCAGTGAAGTGCTTAATAAGTGTAATTTCTTGTGTGTGATGTAGGTGACTGTTTGGTTGTAGAGGACTTTGATCTGCAGAGGCAGGTGGTGTGTGCCCTAAACTCTGTCCTGTACGAGCAACTTCAATACAAAGGCAACGAGTTTGACTACTACAACCCCCTCAACTCCTACATCCACCAGGTAGACCCTCAGTAAAAATATGTCAGCTTTACTGTAAGTCTCAACCTCTTTTCATCTACTTGACTTCACCTTTCTGGATCTATATCTAGGTGCTACTACGCCGTACAGGCATTCCCATAAGCCTCTCTGTTCTCTATATGACATTGGCCCGGAAGCTGGGTGTTCAGCTGGAACCTGTCAACTTCCCGAATCACTTCCTGCTGCGATGGTGCCAAAAGCCAAGAGGGTACAGTTGGAATTGAATAGTCCAAAAAAATGACTCTTAACATTGCCATTCAATTGACACTTTTTCTTCAATCACATATAAAATAGAAGTATGCACAGAGGAAGTTCACACAGTTATGACTTAGTGTAGTTCTTTCATGAGTCATTATGCGATGTGTCTGTAGGAAATGCAACGCTGAGGGATCTACTCTTAACTTCCCATTGACGATGTGTTTTGTTTACACTTTGTGAAATCCAGTTTAACTCATCAAATGCTAGTTTCCATAGTCAACAGTGGATCTTTGTACTAATCTACAGTAAATGCCACACTGCAATCATTATACTGCTGCCACACCACTGAGAACTTAACAACTTATATTCTTGTTTTGTTAAGTTTTCTGAAAGTTGAGATATAATGTTTTCCTGCAGGAGCGAGGACATCTATGACTTTGTCTACATCGATGCCTTCGGTAAAGGCAAACAGCTGACAGCCAAGGAGTGCGAGTACCTCATCGGCCACCAGGTGACGGCAGATTACTACAGTGCCATCAGCACTACAGAGGTGCTTCTCAGGATGGTGGGAAACCTGCTCAACATCGGCAAGAGAGGGTGAGAGAAGCTCAACACCTGTCTGTTGCTACTGAATCTCCTCCCCTGGAGAGGTGGATGAGGGACAAGGAAGGATTGAGAGATGGGACATATAGGCTTATATTGACTCTTGTAGCATATAATCTCTGTTATAGGAGCTGGCTATGCACCAAATTTAAAATTTTTCACCCATGAGAGCCACTTTGATTCCCAAGTATAAGATTTTAATTAAGTCTTATCCTGCCATCTGACAAGACTAAAGAGAGCATGCGTAAATTATATTTTTTTTAGCTGCTAAGATTAAATAAAGAAGTGAATGCAAAGTTCTGATTGAATTACATTTCCTGCCCTGCATGGTTTCTGTCAGGGAGGGCAATGAGAAGTCCTACCAGCTGCTGAGAGACTCTCTGGATCTCTACCTCACTATTAACCCAGACAACGTCCAGTACCTGCTGCTGCAGGCGCGCCTCTACTTCCACCTGGGCATCTGGCCAGAAAAGGTCAGAACACACAATCTGCTGTTGAGAAGAAATGTCATTTTTGATCAGTCATTAATGGAGTGTTATTAAAGTGAAACTCCACTGGGGTTCTGTCTTGTCAGTGTTGTTTTCGTAATGTTGAAACAAACCACAGACTATTCTGCTATATAAGAAGCTGGTGAGTCACATGTTTCATCTAGCCACACTGTCCACTGATGTTTGTCCCCTGTCCCAGGTGCTAGACATCCTGCAGCACATTCAGGCATTGGATCCCTCCCAGCACGGGGCAGTGGGTTACCTGGTGCAGCACACGCTGGAGCACATCCAACACAAGAAACATCCTGTGACACCTGAGGTGAAGAAGCGTAGCGCTCCAGAACACCTGGAGGTCCAGTATTCAGTCGGCCTCATCATGAAACACAAGAGGTGGGTCTCACCATGACGTAGTCCAGCAATGCTCCTCTGTAGATTTATTATGTTAAATCACTGAAGCACATCTGTTCTTTCCCACCTCCTCTACAAGGTCGGGTTATAACTGTGTGATCTACGGCTGGGACCCTAAATGCACCATGAGCCAGGAGTGGATAACCACCATGAGGGTCCACCAGCTGTCCAACGGGGCCAACCAGCCTTTCTACAACGTCCTTGTACAGGATGGAACGTGCCGTTATGCAGCACAGGGTATGGATCACACACACCAGTGGGATGGCTTAACACCTTTTTAAAAAGTATTTCTCATAATTGCATGTGTTTGGTAAATGCATTTTGAAAAGAAAGCATCACCCTGCAGGCATTAGCTAGTAATAAATCAAATGAAATGGCCAGTAAGACAAAAATAAATTATGTTTCGTCAATATCGCTATTGATTCTGTTTACTCTTGCTATGAGGAGGTATTCCTCTACCATTTCATAATCTTGCTGGTTGTTTCTGAGGAAATTGTAAACGATCAAAGCAGCATCTCAGTGTCTTTCTGAATATTTACTCCACTTCAGCTGGGAGGAACTGGAACATAAACACATTGACGTCTATTAAAGATGGATTCAGGAAACTGATGGTTGAAATGACAAGTGGAAGTAATTACACAAATCTTACATGAACAAATGAATCGAGTCTATTCCAACTGTTGGTGGGACTCACACATCACTGTCACATGTATAATGTGCTTGTAAATGGGAAGGCTCAGTGTTGGACAGATCTTCCCGTTAATAGATGAACTTCACTGGATTTTGCAACTTCTTTCACTTGAAGCTAAAACGTCTCTGTAACATAGAATCATGTTATATTAGTGGAGTAATGTGTTGATCCAGATGTATTCCCTGATAATCCATTTAAATTCACTATAATTGAATCAAACGGGTTGCAGGTAAACTCTTTGGTGGTTTATCTCCCTTACATTTTACTTACACACACACACACTTAAGAAAGCCCCTCCCTCACAGGCTGACTCATACTGTATATTCCCCTGTGGTTGCCTGCTCACTCCGCTGATTCTGCTGTTACACAGCTTTCATTGTTTGTCGGTGTCATCCTTTCTCTCTCCACCACTTTGACAGTCTGCCACACAATCGCTCTGGAGGAACTGATGCCATCAAGCTGCCAGAATAAATCACATTATTTTGTTGATGTGCTAGATATTTGATGATCAGTCTGACTTGTTGATACGTTAATAATATTTGAGACTGTTTTGTATGAATTTTCCTTTCCTCTTCCATTTTATGTTGACTTTAATTCATTATTTCTTATCAGCATGCCACACTTTTCTGTTGTTCCTCAGAAAACCTGGAGCCCCACTCAGCCCCGCTGGAGATCGGCCACCCGGAGGTAGGACGCTACTTCTCTGAATTCGCCGACACCCACTACGTTGCCAACGAAGAACTGCAGACACGATACCCAGAGGACATGAGTGAAACCCTGGGCACAGTGCAGGAGCTCTATCACAGACTGACACCTGGCTCCGGGAACCAAGTGCAGGCTCCTGCCTCAGACCAAAACAACCACCAAGCCATGGCCATGTAGCAAAGTAGCTGTGTTCAACACTACGCCAACCCAGGCTAATCAATTACTGGTCGCCCGTTCTCAGTTTACAATCCACTCGGATGTTGATTTAAAAGAAAACAAAATAACGCGTATACAGTATTTCCTGAAATGAATGAGTGCCACTGTCAGATTTTCACATCTGGAAAAATCTGTGAAAAGTCCAGAGACACACAAGCAAGACTGTTAATGTTGCTGCTCCAAATATCACAGTGCATTTGTTAAGAAAACAAAGTTCAGACTATGGAGTGATTGTAGCCTAGATGATTGTTATTATCAGGATGCATTTCTCACAACCTGGAGACGCCATAATCTCCATATCAAATCCAGTCAGTGTTGACACCTTGAGGAAAAAGGACGACAAGATGGAGGTAAACAGTTCAAGTGGATGTGTAAATTCAGGATGGGTTTCCAGTTGCTGTAAATCTCCCTTTACCTAAAACCAAGGAATGCTCCTTTACTCAGAGTCCTACTCCAGACTACCCCCCCCTCCACCCTTGCCTCCCTGCACCAGTCAAACAAGCCCCCAGCATATAGCCTAAACCCTCCAGTTACAGTGCCACAGGAACTATTATAAAGAAAATACTTTGTAAATTGACTTTTACTTTTAATTCCCCATCTTTTAATCAAGTTTCATGCACTTATGAAAGTTTAACTTTCACATTTCTAGAGTATGTTTTTTTTCTGTACATTTACAAGTGAAACATGTAGGACGTCACAGCTCATCAGTGTGGTTGAGCTGTCAAAGGAAAAAACAAGAGGAACCAACCACTGACTTGAAACAGAGCTTTGAGGAAATTAGAAAAATAATAAAGCGTTTCAAGTTTTACCAGCTTCTCTCTGATTCATTTTACTGAACTTTACCCATGAAATTGCACAAAACTATAACTTAACCACGACTTACAAGGAGCAGGCACCTCAGCAGGTCATTAACCCACACAGGCTGAATGGATTTAGGACCTTGAGGAGGTCGGCTGTTGTGTCTCGGGACCGCCAGCAGTCTAGAGTTGCGTTGACTTTGCGATAGCGTGATTAAAGCAGCGGCGGCACAGCAAAGTTGAGCCAGTCGAACCAGATCGTGCGCCTTGACGCACCGGTGGAACCAGTGACGATGGGAGCTTTGCAGACGCGCTCCGAGAGCAAGTACAAGGATCTGATGGAGAAAACTGGATGTAAGTAAATGACGAAGGGGAGGGAAATCCATCAGACACACTTCTCTTAAGACAGTTTATATCTTCTGTTCTTGGAAAACTTATGGCGGCCGTGACGAATTTGGTTCGTTAAGGAAATGAAAAGTGATCCAGATGATCAACATCCCAGTCTGAGTTCGACTTTTTGTAGAGGAGAGTCTATTAATTAACATTCAGATTAAGTCAAGTGCAGCTGTGATTGGCAAACCATAGAGCCTAGATGTGACTCGCGACTAGTTGAATAAATAGCTAAATAAATAAATGCATTGATTTCGGTCACAGGTTAATCATTTGTGACGTTGTTGCGCAACACCAGGTAGTTTTTTTGGGGGGATGTGTAACTATTAAGCGACAACATTTTAAAGCAATACACTAGTCCAGTCTATGAGCGAGTTAATGAAGTATTTTACTGTATCGTATAGGCAGGTATTCGTTGTCTAGACAGTAAACAGATTCCGTGGGTTTGGTCAAGTGGCGCAGAAACACCTTATCCGAATAAATGCAATCAGATATGTGGATGAAACGATTTACCAAAGAAATGAAACGAAAAGTAGAGCGAACAACTGAAGTGTGAAAATCTATGTATAAATCAGGAAGGGAAAGTCCTTGATGTGCAGAGTCATGCAGAGTGCAACTCAATGGGCGCCATGCAGGATAAAGTTTGCACCTCAGACTGAGCCCAAGTTGAATTGATGTCCTACTTTATTGACGGATGAGACCTTGAGCTTTTTTTTTTTTTATTGCCTTCTTGAAGGTGGGGCTTTGACCCTGTTTCACTCTGGGCTCAGCGGGAGATATTTATGGATTTACAATATAGACTACACTGAACACTGCACTTCATTTGACCAACAAGCCCATTCTTGTTGACAGAGCACAGACCACACATTGCATGTGTGTACAATTGCGTGCAACATCTGCAGCAAGTGTCATGGCCATACTTCACAGTCACCTCTGCATGTGTCTGCAATCTACCAGTGCACACTGTTTGCAGCTGCTACTGCAAACATCCACTTAGCAGCTACTGCAAAAGGGAAAGAAGGTCAAAGAAAAAAAAGAAAAAAAAAGAAACCTCACAAGTGTTTAGTGAAAACAATTGAAAATGTCAAACTTGTCTTGACATGGGATCAGGGAGAGCCAGATTAGGATGTCAACACCTTTTAGAGTGTGGCCACTAGTCCACTCAGTGAGTTAATGATTCAATGAACCCTTTGAAATGGCATAAAAAGACAATCCTACTGTTGCACGCCGTGTTTGCTTTGCCATTAGACTGATAATAAAGCTGCACCCCATCAGTTTCCAAGTGTCACGGTGTAACTATAAATCAGTATTTTGCGATCAAGGAGATCCAGAGAGGGACTGCTTGTGTGTTTGTTTGTTATTGTTTCAGTTGGACATGTCAGTTGATTGGGTGTGAACCGATGGGTGTATGTGTCATTGTCATACATACTTCTGTTTGCTCCTTTTCAGTTTCAGAGGAGCAGATCAAGAACCTTCACAAACGATTCCAGCAGCTGAGTGAAAATGAAGAGACAATAAGGTAAAATATGAATATAAAAAAACAGAAATGTGAAAACAGACAAAGCTGCATGCGTGAAGCAAAGACATTTTTCACCCTTAGCAGTCACCACAAGAGATCAAATACTACCTGCACGGTGGCTGTGTGGTGATGAATTGTGGGTATTTCTGCTATCTCCGGCTCCGACACAAACAAGCAACATATGGTGTCACACGCAGCTTGAACTAATGTGAACATAGGCACATTAGGCAAATACAATATGTCAATGTATTAAGCACACAGAAACTGAAACATACTGTACACACACACATTCATTCTTTCATGTCAACACAGAAAACATATGACTGGATATCTGAGCACGAAAGAAGGATTTACTCTCTGTTCCTCATTGTTTGAACCTTTTGTAGCTGTTCTTGTTTAGGCAATGACATTTATATCAAGAAATCCAAACCTCTTGGACATATTTTTGATGACGTCACTGAAGGATCATTTGCTGTGCAGATGTTTGAACTGCATTTACTTACTGAGGAACTGACACTTGATTTTCATCTGAATGACAAAGGAAGCACAGTCAAAAATGTCACCGGACACTGCCCAATGTCAATGTATTAAGCACACAGAAACTGAAACATACTGTACACACACACATTCATTCTTTCATGTCAACACAGAAAACATACAAGTTATGAAAGATCACAAGTTCATTCCCTTTTAAAAAAAGAAA
Organism: Selene dorsalis; assembly: GCA_900303245.1. NCBI lineage: Eukaryota > Metazoa > Chordata > Actinopteri > Carangiformes > Carangidae > Selene > Selene dorsalis. Next base: position 31,147 of record OMNW01015487.1, read on the forward strand.
CAGGGAACAAATATATCATGCAGATCACGTGTTCCTGCTGACAGTTCACCCACAAAGACACTGTTCATGTTACTTCCCATAAATAACGTTTACACACACTATCATTTAAATCTGTAAAACCATGCTGGCACTGTTCTGTGATATCTGTTCTATCCGTTTCATGATAATGGCTTCTTGTCTTGTCGCACTGCAGCAGAGAAAACTTGGAGAGCATACCGGCCCTCGCCAATAATCCACTCAGAAAGCAGATTATTGGGGCGTTCTTCGATAAAAGGTGGGCACAGCCAAATTACACCACACTTAGCTGTCGTCTACCCTCTCTTCACCCTCCGGCTAGGGGCCATTTCAGTCTTATTATTCAGTTTTATCCAAAGGTTTGGCCAATTTCCAAACAAAAATTAGCCCTCAAATGTTAGGACAATGATAAATAATAAAAGTACATAATCCATATCACATTAAAAAAAGAAGTATGAGTTACTTATAAAGCATAGAAGTTCATTAACTCATTAGACCATAACTGTATGACATCAGTTTTAAATTGGTTTTCTTGCCAACACTGCAGTGCTAGCAGCTAGTTAGCTTATCTTAGCTTAGTTTAGCTTAGCTTAGCTTAGCACTGAGGCTAGAAACAGGAGGAAACAGCTTGCAAACTTGTTTTGGCTCTTATTGGAATTAAATATGAAAACATGAATTAGTGAACTTTATATTTGCTTTTTTTGTCTTTATTTGTTTTCCACAGAGCCAGACTTTATCCTAAACTAAGCTAGGCTAAGTTATGCTAACTAGCTGCTGTCAGTTACCTTATTTGTCTCTTCACCCTCTGAATATCTGCAGTGAGTCACTGTTAGCTACTAATAAATCAGTATTAGTTTTGAGCTACATGTTTAAAGCGGTTTAATCAAACTGTCCAGTGTTTTAACGTGGGCTAATTACCTCTGTTTGTATAGTGAAATGAAAACAATGTCCTTCAAACATGGGCAGTAGAAACGGCTGATAACATGGAGTTTGACTCTTCAGACTGTCCAGACACTGCGTTGTAAATTGATATGTAAATTTGCTATACATTAACAACATCAGGTCCTGAGAGACAGTTGTTGACATTTTAAATCCAGCACTTCCTCATTCTTTGAAAAGGCTAATCAAGTGCATGTGTGGTGTGGCGTTGCTTGAGCACAAAAGTCATGTGCACAATGGAAACCGATAGTATTTTGGTTCTGTTGGATTCATTGAACAACATTATCCAACATTTTCAGTAGCCGAAACAGAAATGAACTGGAAGAGATGCTGGGGTTGGTGTAGACTTTCAAAACAAAAAAAGCACAATGGTAGAATATGAATTCAGAAATCCTTTCATGACTTCCATTTCTTCTGTCACCCAGGAACCAGCATGAAAACGAAGTGGGCTGCTTTGAAGAAATTGGCTTTGAGCAGTTCCTCATGGTCATGTCCCACTTCCGCCCTCCAACTCTGAAGACGACAGAGGAGGAAAAGGAGGCTATGAGAAAAGAAAAGCTGCGCTGTAAGTCAACTTTCGTCTTTTTTTTAAATAACAGTCCTTCGTGTGCTGCAGCTGTCTGCGACGTCTCTCCATCTGTGTCTCCCTGACCTTACGCTCATCCGAGACAACAAATCAGAGCTGCCACAAAGAGCGTGATGATGCATGGCTGCATGTGTGGGATGCAGATTCCTTACTGCATGACTGTAAACTATCTACACTGGAAAGGCTTGTGGGTATTTATGGCCCAGGGCCACAACAGCAGCTTCACAACCCCAACAAGCAGAATGGATCAGTTGTAAATGTCCAAATGCTGAAATAATCTCATAGTTGCTCATGGTATGTGCAGTCATTTCACTCTATGTTCTTGACCCCACTGGGGACAAATAAAGTGATTGAGATTGAAATTGAATTACTATGATAGAATGAAGTATGATACTCAGTGTAGTACAGTGCTGAATGCAGGCAGAAGAAAATGAATTAGAAGATTAGACCATGATAAACATATTTGCATCAGTGCAGCCAGTAACAGAAGCAGGTGAGCTGACTGATTTTGGAACAACAGGGTGTGTCTGTAATTGCAGCCACGGCCCTTGTTGAAAATGTAAATTATGTGGAGACCGGTCACAGCCCGACTAATCCAGTGAAGTCATCTGGATCCCGTTTTGTGTGGTTAAAGGTGAATCCCTCTGTGCTTATGGTTGAAGGTTAAGAATTAGATGTCCCTTTCTGAGGTATACTGATAGAGGAAGTTATCTGCCCTGCACTCTCTCCCAGGAACATGCCAAGGCCGTGTTCCCTCCTTTTGCATCTTCAATGATAACTGGTGCCGTCACACTTTGTGTGAGAAGAGAGAAACTATTGTTGCTCTCCCATCACCTGGAGGTGTAGATCTTCATCTTAGTGTTTATGCCCAATGGCCAATAAGATGTTAACACATCCCCCCTTGCAGGCTCTGTCCACCTTTCGAGTATAAGAAGAATCTGAACTTGTGGTCCGGCTCCTCAGAATTGAGGCGGCATCACGCTCTCGTGTTGAGTCGATGACTCAAGTCCAAATAAACTTCTTCAGTATAAGACATCCAGAGCTGCGGTGCTTCTTCTTCTTCTTCTACTTCTTCTTCTTCTTCTTCTTCCTGCAACACCTCAGGATTTCTCCCCAACACAGTGGAGAAAACAACAGCAGGAAAAACTTTGAATATGACTGGATATCTGAGCATGAAAGAAGGATTTACTCTCATAAGTGTTCTCATTGTTCATTGTTCCTCATTGTTTGAAACTTTTGTAGCTGTTCTTGTATAGGCAATGACGCAGATGACATTTATATCAAGAAATCCAAACCTCTTGGACATATTTTTGATGACGTCACTGAAAGATCATTTGCTGTGCAGATGTTTGAGTTGCATTTACTTACTGAGGAACTGACACTTGATTTTCATCTGAATGACAAAGGAAGCACAGTCAAAAATGTCACCGGACACCGCCCAAGGAAGCACATTGGTATTTTACCTTGTTAGTGTCAGAGGACTGTGTGTGACAGGACTGAGTCATGTAAATGTCACCATAAATGAGAGTAGTACCGTTTTAAAAGGTGTTTCGTTGCCTCAGTGTGATTGTTGACATTCAGCAGCAGTGGCTCTGATTTCTTCACTTCACTCTTTCATCTCTACATCCTTGTTAACATTCACCTAATCACAACTTCCTCTGCTCTGGTGGAGAGATCCTGGGAGGTGATGACGGACATTTCCAGCCACCAACTTATTTTGTTGTTATGTCTTCTCCAGTCCTGTTCAACATGCACGACACAGACAACGACGGCACCATCACTCTGGCGGAGTACAGGAAGGTAAGACAACTTTTACGGCAATGGTAAAACAGTAATTCAGGTTTTGCTAATGTTTGGCTTGGTTTTTTTGTCTGCTTTTGTTTGCTGCAGTGGGAAATAAAAGTTTATTATTCGTTTTGTGGGAGGTATTAAAATAGAGAGCTATTTCCAGAGCTTTTAGCTGCATCTTACTGTTTTCTTCAGCAGATCGAGCTCTGGAAGAACCACGAGTTAGTGAAGAAATTTGATCCACTTGACATTTGATGCCTCTCGTACTCCACTTAGGATGTTTTTGAATGCATCATACGTCAGACGTATGATAAGGATGGATAAAAATCTAGGTTCTACTGGTTGTTGAGTTTACTTTTTCAGCCAGGGAACAATCACAGCATCATTTTCATTAAAACAGTTTCAACTACCTCAACTTTATAAGTCATTTTCCTTTCACAAGGACTTTAAATAGTTTTATAAACGTCAGTGAGTGAGCACTGGAACAGCTCCCAATATTACAGTAGTTCACTGATGTTGATGAGGGTTTACGTTTGTTCTTTCCTCTTCCTGTTGTGTGGAAGTGTCGCCCTGAGCAGTTTGATGCTGTTCAAGTCCCAGTGAGGATTTAAAGGCTGTTAATGCTCTCATCCAAGGTGGTAGAGGAGCTTCTGTCAAAGAGCGGAGCCATCGGGCTGGAGGCTGCCAAGGCAATAGCAGATGCTGCCATGTTGGAAGTGGCAAGCACAAATGTGCCCCACATGGTAAGAGAACGGTTGCAGTCGAATCTCACAGTCGCCTACATGCAAAAAAACAAAAAAAAGTAAAAGATTAATCTGTCTCTTTATCGTCTCAGGGCCCAGATGATTTCTATGAAGGAATTACATTCGAACATTTTGAGCAGGTTTGCACTTTTCTCATTTTCTCAAAAAAAAAAAAAAAATCGACACCTACACTTACTTGATTATATGAAAGCTTTTTTTTTTTCCATCTTCCCACAGATTTTAAAAGGGCTCGAAATGGAGACCAGGATGCACATTCGCTTTTTGGATGTAGACACCACTACAATGCGTTGTGGGAAATCAACCTCTTGATGTGTTTTTGTTGCTGCTGTTTTTAGCAGAACCTCTCCGCTCCTTACATGGACT
>OMNW01015491.1:1769-12735 GCA_900303245.1 Selene dorsalis
CGCTCACGGGACGCACCGGGGGGAAAGTCACTGTTGATGCACTACACTGCTATTGGTAATGTCATACAACTTCAAGTCAAAAAACCCGAACTATCCCTTTAAGTGCAAATTAACCACAGCAAAGTCATTTTTCTAATGCTCAAAAATTACATAACTTAATACATACGATTTAATACATTTAGCAGATTTGTTTCTAGGAGAAAAGTGAATCTTTAATGTCCATGGAGTCTTCTCATACAGTCTTTTTCAAACAGAATGATCTATATCTGACCACATCAACAATATGTGACGTTCATTCTCTGTTAATTCTGTTTCCAGGAGACAGGTCTCAGCTGCTGATGTTACACTTAAAGTCTGAAAATCATGTCTTTGCAGGTGTGTGATGTTGCCTGTGGTACCTGGCACATGATGGCCCTTACTACAAGTGAGTGCCCCATACTACTATAATTTTTGGGGGGGTGGGGGTGAGTCACCAAATGTGAACTTCCTGGATTTCTCTCCTTTCCCCTCTACGCTTGCTCCTCTTCTCTTTCTCCAAAGACGCCCCTCTTTCCTCTCTTTTCACTCATCGAACCATAATTCACTTTAGAGGGAAGCATCATTAATGCACAGTAGGACCCAGCAGCTTGATGTGTGCTAATTATATTGTGTGTTTTACACGCTGGATGACTTTTGCTTAGTCAGTGATGAGCTCAGTCTCTCGTAATTGTCTTTTGCATATGATGAGTTTATAAAAGCCTATGTGTGTGCCCGTGTGTGTGTGTGTGTATCTGGGCGTGTTGCAGATGTGCGTCTTTACCAGTGCATCACATTTGTGTGTGCCCGTGCATGTGTAGTCTTGCATTAAAGCTGTGCATGTGTGTTCTGTGCTGTGTATACAACATACACTATATTTTTAAGTAGCTGGAGAGACAAGATTATTTCACGGCTACACACATTACACGCTTCTGTGAACTTAATAATGATTAGCAAACACTCAAAATCTCAAGATCATTCTGACACATTAAAACTGCATGCAACCTTAAACTCCATCAATCCCACACAAAACTTTGACATGCACCGTCAAACACGGCACTACGCTCTGTGACTTGCTCACATTCTCCACAACCCATGTGATCCCTTTAGCACTGTACATCACACTCAGTGCTATAGCTAAAAATGCTGCTCAGCCTTTGGCTAATCATGCTGATTGGAGGTGTCCTTTGGCTCACCTGGGGGCTTCCAATCCTATTAGGCCAACCGTCCTGAGCCTAGCACACCCAGCAGCCGCTCGTGTTTGATCACTGGTGCTTAAAGCCCACACTTGTCCTCTTATGTTGGTGTTGAGGCATGGAGGAGAGGAGCGGCAGGGTGGGGTTCGGTGGGGGGGTTAAAATGTGATCTCCTTAACTCTCTAGGGGGGCAGAGGGGAGTTTGGTGCCCCACCTCCCTCGCTGACACTCTGCTCCTCCAAGTGGAGCTGGTCTTTAAACTTCAGATGTCATTTGAAAGGCGGAACACTGCAAGTTGTTTCCATGCAAAAGCAAAGAAGATGGAGGGAAAGACTGAGAGGGGAGGTAGAGCCTGTGTGTTTCTGTTGTGTTTTCACCTTTTAAGGAATTTCTTGCAGTTGACTTACTTTTTTCTCAGTTCACATCCCTCTATCTTTCTTTCTCAGTCCACGAAAGCATGGAAGTCATTTGGTAAGAAGTCAATACACCTGATCCCTGAAGGCCTATCACCTCTCTCTACCTTCTTCCTATCTCTACCACATGCTCTACCTCCCCTCACTCAGCCTTCCTTCTGACTGCTCCTCTCCCTCTCTGCACACCCATCACTGCTCTCTCTTGTGGCTCTCCTTCTTCCTTCCCTCCTCCCCTTTTGCTCCCCCTTCATCCCCGGGCCTGGAGTGCCCAGGAAGAACCATGTGTTTCCAAAGTGGACTGGATGGGAAATCGAAGCAGGGCTTCTGTGTTTATCAAGCCACAGCTCCGTCACCTTGCTCCAACTCCCATCTGGAGGCCCCGGCAAATTGGTGACAGCAGCAACAACCCTGCAGCACACATGCCCCCTTTTTTCCGTGCACACGTCCACACACACACACACACGCACACACCTTGGCCTGTTTAGTTTTATTGCTGGTGTCAGGTGAGGAGGTGGAGGTAGGAGTGCTGTCTAATGTTCACCTCTCACACACATACACACACAGACACACTCACACACAGTCATTTCCACCCCTGCCGACACCTTGGCTAACAAGACCTGTGAACCGCAGTGACAGAACTCCGAGACTTGTCAGAGTCCCAGTCATTTAGTGCCAAGACCTAGCCCCAGCTCTAACCCAACAGGGTTTCTGTATGCACACCAAGCCACAATAAACTACACAGTGGTATACTAAAGATGAGTCTACTGAATACTGCTGCTCCTCCAGCTTCATCTTAGCAAGATACCTTTTCTACAGAGATCTATGATAATTCTTCCTATGGGATTAAAAAAATTTAGCATTATAGTTATTTGGAAGTAATGTGTGTTTCTCATGGCTCACTTTAACTTTACCCTCAGTTTGCACCTCATTTTGTTGATCTGCACCATCAAACAAGACGTCTTTCATCTACAACTATTTAAATGTATGCTGTAACTTTTGTCCATGTAACAGCATGTGTCTGTAAATCCGCCGTATCCACAGCCATCTTCATCTGAAGTAACTAGTAGTCTCGAGTCATTACAGGTAGTTGTGCATGGACCACTGCCCCTTTTGTTGTTTGTGTACAGGATGTTTGTTGTTCAATACCTTTTTTAGTGCCCCCTTTCTTCTCTTTGGTGTGATCAAGTTAGTGGAGGAGAAAGGAGAGTTGACTCAGGTTAGAGCCCTGCACATCTTTGCTACCTTGGAAATGAACTGCACAAACAAAGGCTGGCCATTGTGCCTAAGCGCTTACAATGATGCCATTTAAGAGAGTATCGATCCAGCCAGTGCAGGGTCAATCATCGGATCAATGGTGTGTGGGTTGGTCGGCTGGAAGGCTGGTTGACTGCATGAATGAATGGATGGCCTGAATAACGGATGAATAGACGGCTGGATAATGGATGGATGGATATATGGATTTATTCATGGATGGATTTGAAGGCTGATATATAAGGGTTGCAGTACTGTACATGAACTTGTGAGGGTCTGAAAATTCTAGTTTTCTGTCCTGCTTTTTTGTTGGATTTTGTCCATTCAATCTGGTACACCTCTTATTAGACCACCTACAGTAAACTTTACTGCGGGGTTATATTAATTAATGTAATGCATGTCCCACTCAAAGAAACTCTTCTTCATGTAAAGTCAGTTTAACTCATCAGCAGCAGCCTAACTTTCCGGTTGTAACCTTGTAGTTGTTACTAAGGAGGGTGTAAGGCTCAATATCATCCACCACCTGCTAATGTTTTCCCTTAGACGTACACAGGCTTAGGTTGACATCCCACAAGGAGGTATACTGTGTATATATAAAGCTTTACTGTGGCACAGAAGAGTGGAGAAAGTAGAGATATAAATTAAAAAAGAGTCATTGTCATTAGCATGTTCTTGGTGGATTCTTGTGATGTGTTTACACCGGGGTTGATTGACCTAGTTACCCAGCCCCTGGCAGCGCAACACGGAAAAATATAACACAATGCAACACAAGGGAGAGGTGTGATCCCTTTATTATTCTTACATGTGAGTTGCATGTGAGTGAACACACATAACCTCCTCGCAGAGCGGTGATCATCAGGGGGCTCACAGAGGTCGTGCCTCGTGACGAACCAAAAAGAGGGAGAGAGCTTATTTAAAATTCTGTAAGAGATGTCAATTGTGCCCTCTGCATATTTCTATGGAATATTTGTAAATAGATCCTTTGTAAATAGCTTCTCTCTTGCCAATCACCCTGTCTGCTCTCTGCACAGCAGCATTAAAAATTGATCCTTAGCCGCACCAGGGTGAAATGCTAACATCGCTGCCAAATGACTGATTAAAAAGAAAAACCTTTAATCTTTGCTTAAAAGTGTCTACTGCCTTGGCATGCCTTTCCCCTGTGCTCCTCTATCTTCCAAGGCTGTGAGGGGAAGGAGGGGGTCGCCTAGGGGGAAACGGGGTCACGCTTCATGTAGAGTCAGCACTGTACAGCGATATAGCTCTAGAGGTGAGGGATTTCACTAAGAGCAGATCTAGGAATTGACATGTATTGCTCTCTTCTGAATTTAACCTTAAGCCAAAGGTTAAAAATACATTTGAGTATTCCGCAATGGGGGTTGGTGTTGGCACTCCTACTAATAGCTTGCAAAAAAATGTAGTTTTTTATCCAACTTAACCATGCAAATTAAGATAGATCAGCAGGGCTGCACCGACAATAAGATAGTCTGACCTGCCTCCAGCTCGCTCACTTGCACAGTGACAGTGCTCGACACACACTCGCCCCAAATCATTTTTAAATAGTGACACGGCAAATGAAACACTGGACTAAAAAAAAAGACCAAAGGAAAAAAAAAAGATGTTTCAGTGTTGATTGGAGATGCTGAGAGGATGTGTTTGTGTTTTAGGGAGCAGAGAGAGAAACAGAGAATGTGATCTCCCTGTGTGTGAGGCTCTCTTCAGAGACCGTGTCAGCCGTCCCCTGCCGACGGAGCATGCAGAGAAAGAAAACACAGCGCAAGTAAGATCAACACACCTCCTCTTTCTTGCTCTATAGCCCTTTTATTGACTTGCTTGCATACTGTACAGCTCAATCTGTAACCCATTTGCTAACTCAACAGCCCCCTAACTCTTGCAGTGGATCTCTCCTGATTGATATCTTCCTCTTCCACACTCCCTGCCTGCCTCGTTGATATCCTCATTCCCACGCACCCATTGTTTGCTCCTCAAACACTCTTTCATTCAGTTTTTCCTGTTTCTTTATGCACACCGTAAATGAACATATCAGTAGCAAGAAACATAGTATAACAAGTTCCACCTGAGTAAACAGCACAGCCCTCAAAACATTAAGAAGTAAATGTATTCACTCACCTCTCAGAGTATCAGTGAGGACCACTAAATTGTCACCCAGAGCCACACACACACACACAGACACCACACACACACACACCCGAGCTCCCGCCCCTCCCCATCTCTCTGTCATTCAGGTGTTTACTGTCATTCATACTCAGGGTTTTGTATAATCCTCTCACCACACCTGAGTGCTCCCCACTCAGTGTCACTGGATTTACTCTCTCTCTCCCCCTCTCTCGCTCTCTCTCTCTCTCCCTCACACACACACTTCCCCTCTCCTCCGATGCACAGCCTTTTTCATTTTGCATCACAGCCATTCTTATACACACTTTGTCATTTCTTATGTAAATAACCACAGATAAAAAGACAGTAACAGACATTTTAAGATTTACACACACCACTCTGCGCGTATGTTTTCAGTCATCCACTCTCATCAGCCAGTTTGTTTGTGGAAGTGTCTTTGCCTGTAGCCATAAATTAGGGGTTGTGATTTAACTCATTGAGACAAAAGAGAAAGACAACGAAACATGAATAAAACAAATGATGTGGAGAAGGTGAGGGGGAGAGAGAGCGTGAGGAGAGGAGGGTGAACTGAAGGCAGAAATGGGCCAGTATGTATTTCTGCTCTACTTTCACTTGGGGAAGGCTTCATTAAGAAGTCTGTTTCCAGAGCATGGTGGAAACTGTGTGTGTGTGAGTGTGTGTGTGTGAGTTAGTGTGTGCCTGTGTGAGTGTGTGGCTAGGAATTGGTGTGTATGTTCATAGGTTCAACATGTGAGATTGTGTCAGTGCACATGCACATCCATGCATGCATGTGTGCATGCCCATAAATATATTTGTGTGTGTTCAGTGAGAGAGATCTCTTAAATAATTTACACTCAGAACTCTCTAATTGGTATCAAGTTTTTAAATGGGGTCAAATGTTGCGGTGCAGTTTCATGTAGCTTTTCTTTTGCCTTAAGTCTGTATCATTACATCTGGTGCTCCACTGCTGCTGCCTCATTGAACTTGAACCTCTAAATTCTGGATTTGCCCATTGACTGGGGCTCGGCTCTCAGACTGGAGAGACGTGCTGCACCAGGCTGAGGCTGAAGAGGGAATCTAGTTTTATGGCTGTGTTGGAGTTGTGCTACTCCATCTATTCATGTCTGTTACATACGCAACATTTTGTTAGCGATATGGTGAGTCGTAAACATCAAACAGAGGTACACACACACCCACACACATGTGCACGCTCACATACACTGCCTGAGGCAGCGCACAGAGCTGGTATTAGATTTAAGCCCCCTAATAAAGCCAATTAGAATTATACTGTGCACTGGTGAAAGCAACTTTACCGGGGCAATTCTCTCATCTCCACATATACACATGAATGCCCACATATGCATACAGAAACACAGTCTGACTGCTGCACACACACACTTCAACCAGACTGTGTCCCGGTGTCAGTTACTAATAACTCTACAGCAAAAGCAACTAGTTACAAAACTTGTTATATTACTTTTGTTCCTCAGCACAGCTCTGTCTGTCAATGATCCCATTAAAAACCCTCAAAGCCTCCAAACCCATAGTACCTTCTGTGTTTGTATATGGAAGTAGAAGATGAGACAACCTGGTTTAACAACCTCTCCAACCTCTCAACCAAGTCTCTAACGAAACAAAACCAGGCCAATTAGTTGGCAACTCTAATCTAACAACATACATAAAGATTTGAAGTCAAGGTTTGACATTTTTAGTTACCGTAAGGGATTTTTATCACCTTTGGAAAGTTTATTTCTCACCTTCCTTCACTTCCAGTCGCAGCATCAAACTATCACATCCTGGACCAGTATCTCCACTGAATGTATTGAGGGGAAAGTGATAGCAGGCTTCCATCAAACTCTGGTAGGATAACTGAAAAGCCAGCCCTGAAATTGCTGGGATTAGTATCATGCAAGCGAATTACTACATTTCCTATTGTAAATTCACTACTGATGACTTGAAAAAAGTAGATAGATTGATGTAACTCTGTGGTAATATCTGAGTTGTTGCATTACCACACTGTTTATACAATGTAAAAGTCACTCATTAATCAATTCTGTGGGAAAGTGAAGAATTCTTATTTTAAGCAGGTCAGTTTAGTGCTCAGAGAGTAGAAATTGTTCTTTTTTGGCAAATCATATCCAGTTATACAACTAAACGCCAACTAGATATTGTCTGGGTTGCTATAAAATTAATCTTTGCATTTAAGTCATTTGTTTCACCATAGGAACAACCTAAATATATTTTGTGTATCCTCCTGGCAGGATCTCAGGTACAGGATTCAGGATCTCACCTTGGAGAGATTGAAGGTCTCTGAGGAGCAGGAGAAAGATGAGGAAAGTGAGAGTGCAGAAGAAGAAAAAAAACACCAAGAAAGACCAAACAAAAATGAGGGAGATGGAGCGTTACATGATTCAGCATTTGCCATTGCCAGGTCTGCAACAGGGATGGACAGGAGAGGAAATGGCCACTCATCAATCACATGTGACCAAGTCTGGGGGAGGAGAGACTGTGGAACAGCAGGGCCTCTGGAGCTGAGGAAAGAACAACTCGGAGGCCAAGCAAGCCGAGACGTAGTCTTAACCACTTTGCATCTTTTACCTAAGTCAGAGGTAGAGAAGTGCAGACCCACCGCCCGCACCCTGCCCTGGCTACTGAGAGGACGACAAGCCCATGGCAGAGTTTTAGCTGAGTCTCAAAAGGTGAGTGTTAATGTGTTTATCACAAAAAAACCCTATCCCTGTAAATGTTCCAGTTTATTATGTCTTCAAAGGGAAACAAACATCCAAGTTTGCACAAATTACATTTCTTTTACCTTGCCTCTTTCGGTCTCAGTGAGTCATTTTTACGTTTATTCGACTGTTGACAGTAGAGAGTGAATAGAAACATACCTGGCAACATCACATGGCTGCTGGCCCTCAGCCTCTTACACTTTATACCTCCTAGAATTTCTGAAACAGCTACAGTAAGTGGTTTTGAACTCTGAGAGGCAGCACTGAATCATTCTGGATGAGATTGAAGAGGGAAGTATACATTAAGTGGTTGGCAGGCTGGAGGTGTAACTTTAGCAGTAGATTACTGTACAAGCAGTAACTTACAAACTGTAAGCACTTAACAATGAAAATCAAAATCCCTTAAATTGGCTAGAGAAGAAGAATATTGACGTGTTCTATAGTTGTTTGTGATTTTTGGTATTTTAAATTATGGTGTGGTATGAATTAATTTAAAGGCAAATTGTGAGTACAAACTATTCATTTATCCTTTTTTTCATGTGTCTTTGCCTTTTCAGGAGACATATACGCACCTGACAGATCTGGTCCAGAAATCCAAGAGTGAAAGCAGCGTTCTGCAGAATCCTAAGCTCAGACACAAACCCAGACCTCCTGGAAGAGGTGTAGGTTCAGGTAATCAGAGAGTAGCCTCTTGTCACCGTTCAAAAGCAAGACTTCACACAAACCTCGAGTCTCCAGTTTACAAATCTTCTCCCATTCTGACCCCTGGACAACAAATTCAGACGTCCCCTTCCTTGCAGCTGGGGTCGCAATTCAAAGCCTCCCTTTCTCCGACTCGGTCCTCATCTGAAACATTCAGGTACTGTCCTACACACAGAAGAGTTTCTTCCATTAACACATCGTGGAATAATCTATAAACATACACAGATCTGGCCACCATATGTTTGCCCTCAAATTTCACTTTATGTGAACTACATGAAATCAAAATATATTTCTTGTATAATCCCCTAGATAATACACAATTCATAAAGTCTTCAGCATTTTTACTCAACAGGCCATGAAAATGACTGGCTATGAAAAGAGAGAATGTGCACTCTATTTCCTACTTGATGATGGTTTTTCTGGAGACCACATACAAAGCCAAATACTTTAGGTTCCAAGGTGACTGACAAACAGCCTCTTTAGCTCTGCAAGAGCTCTCCAAAACAGACTCCAGATCAGCATTAAAGGGTTCCATTTTACCCCACACTGTGATTTGGCAAATACACTCCTCTTACAAACCACCTCAGTCAGTGACACTCATGAACCTTAACCTCATCTGAAAGCATTAGACTTTTTGTCTTACAGTCAAAGATGCATGTAGGAGTTGCACAGTCCTTGAATCACCACATTTCAACATGTCAACAGAACTTGAGAGGGCTGCGTTTTATTTATTTATTTTTCATTTTTTTCACCCTGCACACTACTGATCCACATTCACTTTAATGCTTACAGTATGTTGTTTATTAAAGACATAACGCCCTCTCAGATCTTGGCCTCTTGTAAGACATTTCACGGTGGAGTGTTTTCATGGCTGCCCATTTCTGCAGTATGACTCACATGTGCATGCTACTATGGCTCTTTTGAGTGTGAGGAAATTGATTTGTTGCAGAGATAATACTATATGATGAGGTTTCTCTAAGTAAGTAGGATCATTACAGGAAACAGAGCTCCCTTTGAGTTCGCTTTGCTCCTTGCTCTGTTTTGTTCTTCATGTTTCTTAGAGAGGCATCCCTCATTAGCCTTGTACTCTATGCAAACTGCTTCTTCGCCACAGTGTCAACCACAACCACATGGTAATTCCTCTGTCACATGAAATAGCTCATACAATGTTTGTTTTTTTTTGTACATTTAACTGAGAGGAGTTTTCTGTTCATGAGTTCACTGTGTGATATACTAGCAGTGCTGGTTTAGATTAATCACTGAATCACAGAAATGTAGGCAAATAAAAGTTGAATCAGTTCTTCACAATGATAAATATCACAATCAATACTGCTACTAAAAAGACTTATGACAGTAATAGTAATACATGTTTTACCAATTTAAGGCCTTATTGTACACAGACAAGTCATTGTAAAAAGTCAGAGTAATGCTGACATAAAGACTGTACTTTTTATTGTTCCTATTTTGCTTTCATCACAGTGTCATTATTTCACTATTTCAAGGAATAAATATAGACATCAAAGCTGTTTATTATTTTTATCCGACTTTCATCCCACAAGGTAAAAATGGATGCTAATGTTAATTATATGAACCTAAGCAAATATTTAAAGTCACATTGAATTGCTGCTCCAGGAAAGTGATCAGTAAAACAATAAAAGCACTGAATTGAGTCTTAAATCTAGTTTTCCAACTCAACAATGACTACATACAACTATGAAGTACTGATGGCATTGAGACATCCACCCTCATCTCACCCCATCATCCCTTACGCTTCCTATGGTTTGTTTTGGTGTGTGTGAGTAAGCGTTGGTTGTGTGTATCACGTCTTTGCCCTGCGAGACTCCTGCCAATCGATTCAAGGTGAGATCTGTCGATTAAACACCCTGAGCCGTGCTCTCTACCTAACCCCGGGGTGATTCAATCCTACCCCTTACACACACACATATACACAAACACACGAACGCATACACACCAACTTCATCTGTCATCCATCAATACTTCCATCGGGGCCTGTATTGATCTCCCCCCCATCCAGCGTCTTCACCCCATGCAGTACAACATCAGGGCCAAGACGACGTCTGTGCAGGTTTAATTTCTGACAGATTTACAATAAAGCTCAAGCTATTATTTAACTCTTCCGGCCGCAGTGTGCTCTTTGATTTAGCACCCTGAGAGAGGATGAGTTACAGCTGACATGGAGAATCTGCCGGGGCTGGAATGGTAGGCACCCGGTTCATAACTCAGCCGCCGAATGTGTAGTTAGTCAATCACTTGATCTGTAATCACAAATGCTGCCAGAAATTACATGAGTGATGAGCTGTAATAAAAGCACTTACTTTTCCTGCTCTGTCTCTTAAGTGTTATTGGCAGACCCCTCTCTCCCAGGAGGCCGTGGCTGTGAAACAAAATCCCGATATAAACTGCCTCATTGGTCCCTGCCTCACGCTCTCTCTCTCTGGTGTACTGTATGTGTGTGTATGTGACTGTGTGTGTGTGTGTGTGTGTGTGTGTGTGTGTGTGTGTGTGT